>APFE030817513.1:57282-118330 GCA_000404065.3 Pinus taeda | reverse complement strand
TTGCTGCCGCCACCTTCATCTACACCCTCACGTGGAGGTTCTAGTTCTGGTCGTCGGTCTGTGCGGGAGACTCCAAGAAGACCACCACGACCTCCTTATGGGGGAGACTCTTGTGGCAAGGGCCACATGTAGATTTATCATTTACAGTTTACTTGTCTTTTTTAGTTTCTATTGGACTTTAGTTTTCATAACTGTTGAGTTTTGAGTCCTTGACTCTTGACTCTTGACTCTTTCATATCATAATGATATTTTTGTAAACAATATATCACTGTGACAATGAAAATTTGAAGTTTGAAGTTGGGCCTTCGCAATTATAACTCATTGGTAATGATTGTGAATTATGAATATGATGCTTCGTGAAAGACTAAAGTTGTTTCATTTCATTTCATTATTCATGTTTCATTTTATAAATTTATAACATTTCATATCATGTTAACAGTTAGAAGTTAAACTTAGCTTACAAGTACCTGTACAACTTTGGTGATCAATGATGATAAATGCTATTGAATTTCAATTTTAAAATCTTGAAGTTGAAACTTTAAGATTGAATGTGATGAATCATGATTCATGAGACTCAATATGTTGCAGTTGTAATATGTGTAAAATTACTATCTTCTGGACATGGTTGATGACGATTATAATTTCTAGATGATTGATGTGATATGTTTCAATGATCAATCTATGTTTTTTTATGTTTTTTATGTCTAATTCATCATTCTACATGTTTTTGTTGACATATATGTATCAAAAATTAAAAAATATAAAAAATATATATATTTTTAAAAAATCTCTCCAGGATTCGCTCCCAAACCGGGAGCTTCTGAAAATGGTCGCTCCCGCTCCCACTCCCAAGTAACATAGATCTTGAGCATTATGGTTTCAATGTTTGATAGCACCTTGGCGCTGCCACCTTGTTTATGATTTATCAATTATTTGTATGCTTGGAGCTTAGTGGCTACATGGCGCTAACTACAAGTTCATAACTTGTGAAAAGTGTTGTAAACTGTAAATCTCTACAATATTTCCTTCTTGTTGTTGCTAGGAGGATAACTTCGAATTATTCACTCAGAATCTACCACATTGAGAAAATGCATGACAAAATCCTTGAGAATTGATTTGCAAGCTTGTTTAGACTGTTGGAAGCCATTGTTTAGGCCTCAACCATCTCCTTCAAAAAAATTAATGGGCACACATGTGCCTCCTCCATGTAATGCTAAATTTTTCAAACCAACACTATTAAAGTTGAGGCAAGGCCAACAATTGTTGGGAGAATTTTCATCTATTGACACCATTAATCGATGAGATCGCTCATTGGCACTTACAGTCTATTATGTTTTCACCATCAAGCAATGGCAATAGAGTGGTGGCAATAACTGGCGTAAAATTTGCCATCTATCGAGGCCATCAATTGACGAGACCACCCACTACTTATCAGATCAATTCTCTAGGGCCTCATTATCATGTGGCCTTCCTAAACAACATGATTGAGGGATGGTTAGATCAACATCTTAGGTTCACTTTAGGGTCCCCTTGGTTTACCTTGGGATAACGAGGGGGCATCCAAAATAAGAACCCGCCCACGATAAAAACCACTCTAGGTTTTGGTGGAACATCAAAGTGGAACCTTGTGCAGGAGAGACTACCTCATGAGTGGGTTGAATTTCCCCTTGTTCACTATGGCCCACATCCAAAATTCAAGCATATGAGGTGTGATAAGGGTATTAATGTTTGTTGCAGGATGAATCTGAATGAGATCGTATTACTCTACCAAGGAATAGTTGCATCTAGGGATTGAATGTAAGCGAAGGCAAATCCATAAGTGCAAGGCCAGACGTGGTTGGAACCAAATATAACGTGAGATGGTTGCAAAACAAAGGGGTAGGCCTCGTGGGGCCCACGTGCCAAAGTTGACTTGGTAGTTCATACTGATGTGGCTCTCTCTATCATTGGTCAAACTCCAATGGTCATAAATTTCAATTAGGGAGTGGAATTGAGATAATATTTATATTGTCAAAAAACCCTCATTGAGATGAACACAATGATGGCATTCATTTTGCATTTTGATGATGTTGGGAAAAGAGTATTTTTGTAATGTCATCTTCATAAGAAACCTTGGAAGTTAGGTCAAATAAACAAGTAACACCTCTTGCATCCCAAGAAAGTACAAGGGGATGGAAGGGAGCATCACATTATTGGTTGGAGCTTATTTATTTTTGGTTTTTTCATTTCTTTTATAATTTTTCAGAAAAAACTATAATTATGAATAAACATTTGGATGTGATTAATAATTTCTAAATGGTAGGATGAAAAATATCGACAAATTTTTGAACTTAGAAGGTTAATGATTAATCCCTTCTTATTGTATTCTATGTTTTGGCACATGAAGAATTTGTTCTATATTCTTTGTAAATATAAAATGCAATTTTTCCTTTGGGAAAGAATATATAAAAAACAAAAACAAAAACAAAAAACAAAATATTTACAGAAAATTGCAATGGTTCAAAACAAAAGAAATATGGTAAAAAGTGACAATTGATTTGTATTGAAAAAATTCATTCTGAAACAAAATGCAAAATTAGTTTTTTTTTTAATAGACCAAAACATAGTCAAAGGATCTTAGGTCTAGTAGTTTGGTGAACAATTTATTTCACCAATTGCATGAGTTCAAGTCTCATTGAATCATGTTGTAATTGGCTTGTTTGTAGCATTTATGGAATAGTTGTATCCAATGTAATAGTGGCAACTTTTGCAATCAAAGTTATCGAAACATCAATTCATGATAAGCACCAAAACACCTATCACAATAAATCTCACATTGCCAAAATATGAGTTGAACATATACACATTTAAAAATCATGTAACAAAATTCTTGACCATGGAAATTCACTCCCATTTTATTGTAAAATTTCCAAACTTATAAATAGATTGCCATACAATATCATAGATCAATATAATATTTTATCAATAACAAGCACCCAAATCATTAATAAATTCAAAAACTTATGTGAAAATAAATGTTAAAAAAAAGGGAATTCTACAGTTTTTTAAAAATTGGCTAAACTTGATACAATCTGAAATAAATTTAACATAGGTTGGCTTTCTTACTCTGTTTTAGTAATTCCGTAATTTGAAAAAAGTTTTTGTTACGAGAATTTTCATATTAAAAAATAAATAAATAAATAAAATATAAAATAAGAGAAAAAGTAAAAAATTATGTAAAATAAGGAAAAAGATAAAGATAAATTAGAAAATAAATGAAAAAGATAACACAGAATGAAAGAAGAACAAATAAGAATAATTAAAATAAACTCAAAGCAAGAAAAATCAACTTTCAAAAAAATAAAATTCAAAATCAGAGAAAACATAAAACCCAAAAATCCAAAGAGGTTACGCGATGAGGAAATCACAAAAATTAACCTACCAGACAAGTGATAATTTGATATATTATCTAAAAATGAAAAGTTTAAAGATCCAGTTCTACGGGTTTTAAGTAAAGAAAAAATATTCCAGAAATATGAAGAGCTTTTAGCAAAAATCCACTACATTTGACACGAGCCGACATAGGTTTTGTTTTCTTACTCTAGTCCAGTAACTCGGCGGATCATCTCAACCCGTGGCGAAGCAACCTGGTCGGACTCCACGCATTTCTCAGCATCCTGAATAAATTTGGTAACGGTTATGGAGACATTATCTTTCGAATTTAAATTTGTTTCAAATCCACGAAGGCTCAGTGGATCTTTAAGGCACTGCGTGATCTGCTGCTTGTTTAAGCCCAGAAGATTTTCGAACAAAAACCTGCAGAGAAGACAGGGGGGAAGTCCCGAGTCCCGGCTTATGGTTAAGACATCTTCCCCCGCAGTGTACCTGTAAACAGTGGAGTGAATTAGCTCAAACTGGAAAAAGGATGGAAGAGGGTTAGAATGAGGTTAAAGGGAGCATACCTTGCAACATACTGGCGAACTAAATGGGGTTTGGTGAGTTTGGGGTAGTCTGATCGGAGGCGGCGAGATTTCTCCTGTGAGGAGATGGCAATGAAGGTGTCCAAGGGAATTGAAGAGAAATGATCCTGGACGAATGTGAAAATATTTGGGTTGGTATCATTCTGGAGGAGAAGGGTTCGAATCTCTTCGTATTCGGACGCCTTCATTTTTCGGTGCGATCAGCGGCAAAGCTGGAGAGTTTTGAAATGAAAACATATATACGTATGCCAAGGATTTTATATTCTGGCGGGAATGATTTTTTCTGCGATCAGCGGCAAGCTTAGAGTTTTAAAATGACAACATACATACGAAGGCGAGATGACTATTTTGTATAAAGGCAAATGGCTTTTTTGTTTTTTTGTTTTTGGTTAGGTTGGGCAGGTATTTTTTTTTGTTTCCGAGTAATCATATGTAAAGTAGGGTATAAAATATATGTGGAGTGGTTTCAATCTGTCTAAAGGAAACTAGGTATGTTGGTCATCGATCATCATCATATGCCATCCAAAACATAAACAGTTTGAGCATGTCCATCCAAGCTATATAAGCTATTATGTTTATATTTTTTTTTGTGTAAGTTTAGCAGTACTTTTCTCTTCTATTAATCATATGTAAGGCAGGTTACAAAATATATGTCCAGTGGCCTCAACCCGCCCGAAGGAAATAAGGTACGTTGCCCACCGATCAGTATCATATGCCATCCAAAACATAAATAGTTTGAACATGTCCATCCAGGCTATATAAGCTACTATGTCTACTATATGTTTAAACTTACTACTGACAATGTAAATGGTATCCGACCAAATCATTATAACAAGAACATCAAAAAACTTTCAGGAGGTTCATAACTTCTCGACAGTCAATCATCTGATGATTCTATGGGAGTCGGGTCCTTTGCACTCAACCCTGGCATTTCGTTCTGCTGCAGGATTTCTAGTTGTTTTTCCATGCGGCCAAGGCGGACATTCTAGTGGTACTGTTGCACCTGTACTGCCTAGATCTCCCACTAAGTATCTTTTAGGCTAGGCCACTCTTTTTGGGTTTGCGGCGACTCCTCCAAATTCCTAGTAGTTGTCATTGCTTTTGCCAATAAATTCTTCATGACCCAGTCGAGTTGGACTCACTGTTTGAAGAGAGTCTGCCTACCTCGGGTGTGTTCAGGGTCCAGAAGCAGGGATTCCCAATCCTTTGTTGGACGCGAATATGTCGCAGCCTTGGCGTTCAATTCCGCCTCCCATGACGAAATTAGGGACTTCACCTATGTTGGGGTTCCCCACTGTAAGCGTGAACGAGGTTTTGCATGTTCTCCTCTCAGGGATTCCTGCCTCTCTTCCGTTGGGTCTTGTTGGTTAAGGCCAACGTCATTTTCCTTCTATTGTTGTTCTATTTACAATTGCGGCGGTGCCCTCTTTTCCCGGCCCCACCTCTGCCTTCACCATGCTGCCTTCAACTAGAATTTCCTTCGACCGCGACACCTCCCGAGCTCTTGCATTGGCACGGAGCAGAAGTGTAAGAGTCAGAGAAGTAATTTATACAGACCTGAAAGAGTAGTGTATGCAGAAGAATTAAAACAAACATCCAAATGGCGATATTTCCATCCATCCATTCTTTGTGGAGCGCAGTTATTGTGTAGTGTTTCTTCATTTGAGGAGTGAAACCAAATTTTCCCCCAACCCCCTCATCATTTGCCTTCGTCCTCTCGGTGCCCAAACTTGGGTGAATTCCCTCCCTTTGACTCTCTATTCTCCCCCAGGTCCAGCCAGTCCTCTGGCTCCAAGAATTAAGCACTACCATAACAAAATTGACAGACACACAAGTGTTGGGATGCTCTGAGTCCCCATTCATGCCCCTTAGGGCCAGGGTTTCGCTTGGAGACGAGACCCTGGCTAAATTGACAGACCCATTGATGTTTGGTGACCTCGACTCCCCATTCATGCCCCTCTAAACTAGAAAATTTCCGGAAGACCCGACCATGACAATATTGATGGACATACTAGTAAAGGGTGTGCCTAGACTTGACTACATTCTCTCCCTCCGACTCTTTATTCTACCTGAGGCCCAGCCAAGCCTCTGGCTCCAAGAATTAAACCATGTCCTAACGGAATTGGCAGACGCACAAGTATTAGGGTCCCCCGAATCCCCATTCATACCCCAATGGGCCAAGGGTTTGTCGGGAGACCAAGCTATGGCAGAATCGCCAAACATACCAGTTTTTGGGGGTCTCGACTCCCCATTCCTACCCTGTTGGACCGAAAGTTTACCCGAAGACCGGATTATAACAGACTGAACAAACACACTGGTAATATGAACCGCAGACTCCCCATTCTTTCTTCTCTAGCCCACAAATTTTTTGGGTGCCTGCAGGCTCTCAAAACTGCCTCGGTCTCGTCCAGGTCTCAAACACCTAGATTTAAAGGGTGCAGGAACAAAATTTGGAACCCGAATGTCGAGAGCAGACCCAAACCCTCCATGCATGCCCCTTTGAGCCAACAAATTTCCATATAACATTGAAATTGAAATTCCGGACATCAACAGCAGTAAACTCAACCAAATTTTACCATAAACATGCAGAACCATCACCCATCCCTACCAATCCAGCCTCCTTTCTTGCAACATAGTCTTAATTTCTAGAACAAAGAAGGTCTGAAATGCGTACCAATGACCCCGTCTAGCCGAAGCTCTACTAGTGTCGTCCTGCTGATGGTGTTGATCTCTACTCCCACAGGCGAATTCCACCGCCCTGCTACCGGTCTTTACTTTGGCAAGTGAGCTCCACCATAGACCATGCATGCATACAGTGACGACCCTCGCCACCTTCCCTGCTTGTATTCCCTCCTTTATTGTTTGTCTTCCCAATGTGACTGCCACTTGTTGCCAGTCTCTCCAGGTCTTTATTGCCTTATGCATGTGGGGACGTTGGGTGGGTCGCCCACCTGCAACGCTCCCCGTCCCTTTACACATGGCAACGATCCATGAGGGGGTCTCGCATCCCATCACAACCCGATTGGGGTAAGGAAAATGGTTTTGTTGTTTGAATTTGGTAATATAATTTTTAATAAAATTGCTACTTTTTTTAGCGTATAAAATGTATTTTCGAATATATAAATGAATTTAGCATTTAAATTATATTTACATAATAATTTAAAGTAATAATTAAAAAAAATGATGAATTTTAAACAAAATTTACTAAAAGAAAAATCTTTTGTTGTTGTTGTTGTAAGATTTAGAAATATATTTATATTGTTAAACCACTTATGTTACATTGATAGCTTTTGTTGCCCAAAAACTTTATGGGATCCCATATATACGTAGACTAAAGAAACCATGTTCCCATGATCCAAGGTTTAGCCAAAAAAACAATGAGAGAAGCTTACTAACATTGCAACTACCTAGCCTATTGGTAATTACATGCATTGGTGCTTGTTGGACAATCAAACAAAGCAATATTTACATAGAGCATGTTAAGACATACTAAGCATAGTATTCAAAATCGGCTAGTTCAAACCGTAAACTGGTCAAACCGGCCGATTCATTAGCTCAGGCCATCAAACCAGTTGAAAAACTCAGTTATCTAAGCAACCTCGTTGATTTTTTGGTCTAACCGGCCATAAACTGGCTAGTTTATTGTCAGGCTAGCTACAGACACCACAAAATGCAGTTTTTAAGTTGTTTTGAGGGAAATTTGGGATAGATTTCCTCCAAAAACAACCTCTCCATGAAAAGCATGCCTCCCCTCTCATTTGTGTCACACATCTCAACCCTAGCAATGTTGGCAATTAATGGTAATATTAAATTCTTAAATTAAAAGTGACATTTCCTTTATTTTTCATTTTCATCATTTTACTTAAATTTTTAACATTACCATGAAATGACTCAAGATGTTTGAGAGTGGTTTCGACCTCATTGAATTTCGTATGGAGAAACTAGAATTTTATATTTCACTCAAAATTCAGCAAACTTAATGGTTTTCAGGATTTCATGGTTTGGGGGTTTGCAATGTTTCCATTTGAATCTATCATGCAAGTATGAGATTAATATTTTATCGAGAGCATGAAGCCCTTTAAGAACCTTGATGTTGGTGGCATTGATTGTTGAACTTTGTCGAAGTTGGTGGTATTAATTGTTGAACTTCTCTACCATGGTCTTAACAAGAATGTACTATTCACTCAAAGGAAAACAACTGGTTAGGCATGCTAAGTTTTTTCTACCACATTATAAGGTTGAGGAGATGAGCTCTTCACTCAAACCAAAATCTTTAGTTAGGCATGTCAAACTTTTTCAATTTCTATCATATTATAAGGTTGAACAATCCAAGTCTGTAAGACTTTGAGCTATATGATGTTTATGTATCTCTTGTTGATGATCCCATTTCTAGCAGCGCTAAATCAATGATGAGTTTCATGAGTGATCATGTTGATCAATGATTTGTACTTTTGATGTCTATTTTTGCTGCTACTACTACCACTACTACTAAAGTCACAGAGGAGTTTTAGGAATCCTCAAACTCTAAGCCAAATCATTTATGTAGCTCATGTTGATGATCCCTTGTCTAGTAGTGGTGCTGAGTTTGATCATGATAAGGAGTGATCGTGTTGTTTATCACTGATATGTAGACTTGTAGTAGGCTAGTGGCCCCATAGCTTGTAGCAATTTTTTGGACTCTAGAGGTCATTTAGAACCTCATTGATAATGTATTTTGTTGTTGATATGTATTTCACTCTGTGCCAATTTGATATAATCACCTTTACATGGTATATAGATGAGAAAACCTTGCATATTTTATCTCTATTGTTTTGGAGTCATGGTTTTAAACCTTAAAAATAACTTTTTTTTCATTAAAAACTTATTATTTCATGTATTTTTTAATGACAGGTTCATTGAGATCTGACCAGTCCCAGTTTGACTGATTCCGGTTTGGAACCTAGTTTGATAGGTAGACCAGTCTAGTCACTGGTTCCAGTTTTGAATACTATGATACCAAGAGCCAAAAACCATAAGAGAAGTAGACATATCATACACAAAAAGAGTCAAGTGCCATAAAAGACCATTAGTCTAATATAATGACTAAAGAAAAAACATTGGAATTGCCTCAGGGTAAATCCTCTGATGGTGCATTGCTAACAGCTGGTGTGTGAGGCTGCAAGTCTAATCTGGAGTCTGAAATAGAGACCACGTAACATTCCGCTTGTGTTAACCCAGTGTCAATGTCATCCAAATTGTACCTGATATCTCGTAGGACCTGTTTGATCTCCTCTTGTCTTGCAAATAACTAATAATGGTCGACTTGCTTGTCACAGATGACCACATGAAGCAATGTTTCTAATTGACGGTGTAGAGCCAGTAAGTGGAGAAAATGAAGTCGCCTTTTGTGAAACTTCCCAGGATTCAGAGTCCACCTGAAGGTGTTTCCACTGATTTTAGTATCAGAAAAATATGTATGATTGCCAAATTCCTTGGCTTCTAAGTGAAGGATCTCATTCATCACTTATGGGGGAACAGAGTTGAAGTGGAAAGCCATTGAGTGCCAACCAAATAGACGTCGATGACGAGAGGTGGATGCTCCTATGACACTACCCCAGTGACTAGATTGGCGTAGTCGAGGAGCCATGAAAACAATTATTGTAAATAGGCTTGGTCGGGGTGACCAAACTAGGGTGGAATGGATGGTGTAACCAGACGCAATTGGTATGACCAGAAGTCAAACCCAGACAATACAATAATGGAGAGGTGATATTTCAGAGATGTAGGAACTAGAATGAGAGTGAATACAAAATGTTAGAAGGATGTCATCAACGAAAAACATGGTGAACAACCCTACGCACCTGTGACAAGAAACTTCCTTTTGACATTGGATTTGCAGTTGGGAATAACGTGTGAGGACTATACTAAATAACCTTAAATTCTATCGAAACCAAATAGAAAATGTGCCAAAGTACTAGACACGACATACAAGGTCCAGACAACTAAAAGATATACACGTAGAGTCCAGGATTTGAGAGGACGCAAAAGGCAACACAACAACTAGCTCGAATGAAGGTCTTGTAGTTGTGTTGCGTAAAAAGATAACAAAAAACATGAGCACCTACAATAACCAACGAGACTACCAAACCAAAACGCTACACAAGAACAAGTGAATTGACAACGAACACTTAAGCAGGGGGTGTGAATATATACACAAACCTTCACCGAATTCGCAGAGCGGCAACGTTGGTGAGCAATACAGACCTGGGACCACTGCAAACCTAGAAACAATCGGGAAAATTCACCACCCAAGGGCGAGATCCTTGTACTTATAAAGAAAAACCAAGACCTAAAGATCAAATGGGCAGAAAAGATTGTCTGAGCAATCCAAAGTGAAAGAGGGACAAGTGTGTGTTACAACACAAATGTTAACACTCATATTAAACACCCCATGCATGTGCTTGTTGCCCTGAAATGCCTCCATAATCAACTTCAATGGTCAGAAACTGTGAACAGGAAGAATGTCGGATGAAAGTCCCTCTCCCACCACTGCCTACATTTAAACTGATTTGACAAAGTTTGCTGTGGTTGCTGAATGGTTTGGTTGTGCATTAAAAAGCCATTTTGCGTATTAGTTAAACTACTCTTATACATATGCCAAGGGTTTTATATTCCAACAAGAATGAGGCGGTTAATTTCTACCAACTGATAAGTGTCACTTATCTCATATTTTTTTAATTTATATCCATGTTTATTAAAAAAAACGAGGTATTGCACCTTATTTTTCTCTATTTTTTTAAAATGATTAATGTTATATTTTACTTCAATAAAAAAATATTAATATTGTTTCATTTGTACATTTTAATTAAATTTTTATTTTGATTTTAATAATTTTGTTAATTCATATTATTATATAGGTTATATTGTTTTTTGTTTTTAGTTAAAAAAGTTGACTTGCAATTAGTTTGGAATTTTAAATAATTTTATAAGTTTTGAAAAATAAAATATTCATTTAATATTTTGAAATTAAAAAAAATTTGAAAATTTAATTATTTTTATTGTTCCATATATATCAAATGACTAATTTTGTAAGGGTATAAATAGAATATAATTTATTTCAATATTTGAATATTTGGAGATTCCGGTGACGGAATCCGGCTGAAGAAATTGAGGATAAATCTTGATTTGTTGCACTTAAAATGGTTTTTTAACTGCATATTTGGATTCAGCACCCTGAAAAACCCCTGGGATGCCTTGATTGTGCATAAACTAACTATCAAACTTGTGATTCCAATAAATTGCCGCCGGATTTTAACCGGAAAAAACCACCAGAAAAGCTTTCAAAAAGTCGCATTATAGACAATTGCATATATATATGCTATCAAATGTCATAACAATACACATATCAGATATCATTTTTGGGATTCAACTGCGTTAAGTAAGTCATTCATGTATGACCATTTCCATGAGAGGTAGTAGTAACTGACTAATTTCTCATGATTTTTGAATAGTTCACTTAGCACTCATTGCATCGGGTTGATGCTCAAGGGTGAATAAGTGGGAATTTGAAACTAGTGAATGTGGAGACGAATCACATAGCATCAATCATCACTTCCAGGGCTTGCACCCGGTAACCAGGACTTCCCAGGAGGTCACCCATCCCAGATCTCCTCTGGCTCAAGCGCGGTTAACTTGAATTCCATAATAAATAAAAATAATAATATTAAGATGCTATTAAGATTTTTAAATTGAAAAAATTGTGCTTTGAATTCCATAATAAATAAAAATAATAATATTAAATTAAGCAAAGTCTTTACGTGGATGATGAACCATACTTGTTGGTTCTAACGCTTCGGCTTGAATATAGAAAATAATAAATTAATTATTATATGCTAAAATAAATATATTCTTATGAGTTTAAAAATTATTATTGCAGACATTTCTGGTCAAATGTAGTCGTTCCTGGTCAAATATAGCTGTTGGATGATCTACTCTCTTTATTTATCCTGCATCCATGGTCTCCTCACGATGAACCACACTTGTTGGTTCGAAACCTGTGGACAAAAGAATTATGATGTGATTTTCACAGAAAACTCTTCTTAAAAAACTTTATATGTATCACAAAGGCCTAAATTCAACAATTATTTATAATTATAAATATGAAAATGGTAAGATAATAATAAAAAAAAAATGTTTGTGTTCACAAAAATAGAATTTTTTTTCTTCCAATATTTTATGTTAGAGCAAAAAATTGCATAAAATAATATGAAAAATATATAATTAACAATACACATCATACCTAAAAGAAATGAAGTTTTGTATGAACATAAAAAAATACTTAATAAATTTTGATGCTTCTAATTATTTTAATACATCAAATAAACTTGATGAAATTATTAACATATTTCATATTAATAAATAATTCATTGAGTTAGCAGGGAACTAAGAAATAAAAAATACAAAGAAGTATAATACACAACTTCAGTGTAGATAAGATTGCTTTTGCATTTACTCTGGCCCAACACTCTAGGAAATGTATTGATTGTACGTCATGGAATTAGCAAGGGGTTGGACGTGTAGTCGTGCACCATGAAACTCGTTGGCAGAGTCCTGGAGCTACCTTCCAAAAAGTAAGTGAGTGGAAACAACAGGTGTATCGTGTAATAAAGTACTTGGATTGGGGGAAACAAAATTTCAACTTCGATTCAATTTTTTGTTGTTGTTGTAAATCCGAGGTTCTCAATTGATTAAGAGGCCCTCAAAAACCCAAAAACCCATGTAGGCACGGAGGAAATATGCCCTCAAACTTTGAAGCACGTGTGACATATGCGCTCGAACTTTAACACACCAGTGACCTTATATTTGCAATTAGATTGAGACCCAAAGTGTATCTTCTAAAATCCCTATACTTCTTCTATGATTTTCCCTTCTTAGATATGAACCTCCATGTTACATCACATTCATTCGGTTTGGACCCTTGAACATGCAATCCACAGTTGGGGTTGGTATAATAGCAATAATATCCTCACCAGTGCAGAGTATGGAGTCATCTTGTTTAAATGTGGCATTGTCTTTGATGATTCGAGCCAAAGATGTCCTTGTTGATAAGTTATTGCAATCACTTTGATTACCAATACAACAAGCACAAAAAATTAAACTTAATTTTTGTGACCACGTAAAAATGAAGATATCCAAAGGTATATGTTTCACTTGCCAATGAATATTCAAATTCATATTTAAAGAAAGCCTATTATTTGTTGGCATTTAGAACTCATAAAAAATAATTAACAAAAAAAAACAATGAACAAGAAACAAATCACACAAATAAACACAAGAATTTTACATGGTAAAACACTCATAGCGAGGAAACTTCTACGGGGCAAAGATTGAAATTATTATTATTGGAATATGAAAAATGCTAATAATTTCATCAAATTTATTCGATGTATTAAGAAAATGAGATGCATCAAAATTTATTAAGTAATTTTGATGTTTATACAAAACTTCATTTCTTTTAGGTATTCTGTGTATTGTTAATTATATAATTTTCATATTATTTTATGTAAAGTTTTAACTTTAACATAAAATTTTGGAAAAAAATAAAAATCTATTTTTATAACAATTTTTTCTTTTCTAAAATTTATTTTATAATTTTTTCATATTTAGTAATTATAGATAATTTTTATATTCTAAAAACATATTTTATTATATATAAATTAATTTTTGTTAAAAATTTATGAAATTCAAAATACAACTATTTCAATTTAAAAAGTAAAGATAATTTTTATATCATAAAAACATATTTTATTTATATAATAATTAATTTTTTCATTAATTATAGAATTCAAATACAAATAATTCAATTTTAAAAATCTTATTGATCTGACTCTCTTTAGACTTTTTGCGACCATTGTTAATAAATATTAATTATAAACTTTATATTTATTAGACAACCATATTTTCATAATGGCTTGAAGTCCAGCTAAAAACAACTCACTTACCTACCTTTATAATAACAACATACTAAAAACCAATTAATATTGATTTAAAAATATTAAATTAATATACAATTATATTAATTATTTTATTTTTTCTTATCATTTTATATTAACAAAGTAACCTTATTTAATAAAATAAAATTAATTTTTTCACTATCGTATTTATATTAACAAATTAACCTTATTATAAATAAAATAAAAATTGAATATGAGTAGAGAAAAATACAATTTTTTTTTTATCGACCAATTACCCTACATCCATCTAACTTAACACAATTTTAAATAACTTCAAACAAAATCCGTTTTTGAATCGTTAAAATGGCGAAATAAAAATACTCCAGTTATATAATTTGAATTAAATTGTTGTTGAACTTCCACATCCATGTGTGATATCAATAACATTTGTCAATATATATAGATACTTTATTCATTATATTGCCATTTACGAACTCATTTATTTTCTATCATAAGTTCGGTCAGTGGTACCAGACTTGAAGGTCTGATCTCCAAAGGCTATAAAGGCTATAACAAATTGCTTGCCAACCTTAATAGATACTTTCATATTTAACAAGATCTTGCAATCTGCAGGTAATAAAAGAAATTCATATCACTCTGTCTTGCAAGTAAAGTTGTTCTATATAGTTAAAATATCTAGGTCATTGTATTTTCATTGATATCGAACATTTTACTTTGTCAATATATTTTTTATTTTAGATATGCATGCAAGAACATGATTTTATTGACCGGTATCAGCAATCACCAAATATTTAGGTATCGGAAATATATGAGCGCGTAGGTATCGGAAATATATGAGCGCGATCAAATAATTGACCACTGTCTATCTAATTCCAAAATATTCGAAAAATCAACAATCAACATAATCTCAAGACTCATTGACATGAAACATTTTATTTTGCCAAAGTATTTCTTATTCTAAATATACACACAAAAACATGCTCTCAAAAGATACCTAAATGAACCCATTGGCATTCCAAATCTTGTGATGACTCTGTCTATTCTATAAATATCTACACCAAGATTTGCCAACATATGATTGCATGGGAAGAACATTCGGTTGACAGCAAAGTCGGTGTTGTCAATCTGAGGTGAAGTAAGATCAACGATGAGGTGAAGTAAGATCAACGATAATCTGAGGGGAAGTTTTTTCTGTTCGAACAATTTCAAGGAGTGGCCTCTGTTTCAAAGATAGTAAGTTAGCATACTAGATATTGGATGGGAAGCAATTATTTGAAACAAATAGTAGAAATAATCAGTCAACTCAAGCATAAACGGTATACACATTCATAAATATAGATAATTAGTAACAGTACCATAACAATCTCCTGAAAAAATGTTCCCTACTGTATGGCCTTGAACATGTGTTTTTGCACCAATGAGATTGAGATCAAGCGTAGATGTATTAGATGCAGTGACAAATTTTTTTTAGGTAACTAAATATTTCTTGCTTTTTCTCTATTGCATCTTTCATGAGAATAAAGAACTTATCAGAATTTTCCCTTCCAAACAGATAGGCTTATACAAATATTCTATACATGTATAAAATATAATGCAATAAAACATCTAATAATATGCACTAACCTCTATCACCATATCTACATGACTAGATTATGCATAATCTACAACTATAGAATAAAATAGTTGGTAGCATGTGCTAACCTCTATCACCATATCCACATTCCTAAATTCTGCATAATCTACAGCTCCCCTGATCAGAGACACAGCCTTCTCAAAATTTTCTTGTGTCATGGTTTGCTGCGATTTGCACAAAAAATGGTCATAGGTTATACAAAAAAGCACAAAAAGGAAGAAGCGATATTGCAAAATAAAAAAAAGAGTAAGGAAATATGAAGCGGGAGAATGAATGAGACAATAGACAAAGTCAAGCAGAAAATAAGGTAGGTTCTAAAAGAGCATATCTGAAATTTTATTGATGTTTCGTTGAAGAAAACCAACATTTACTTCTTTCAGAATCACTGAAATATTATTGAGAACCAGAGAAAGAAAGAAAGAAAAAATTATTTTAATGTCAAAGAGGTTAAAGATAGCTTATGAGACAGATTGTTTTTTTATCTACTTGATGTATTGGACCCTTTTCTGTGAAGCTTCACAACCCCAACTTCTCGACAAATCCTGGCTAAAAAAATTATCCCAAAAACTAACTGCCAACATATTTACATAACTTTCTTTAATACACTACCTCAAAAAGAAATGATTCCCCCTAAAAATTTGAAGGAACGTTTTGTATCTCATTAATTCTCTTGCAAAAGTGTCATTAATCGTCCAAAATGACATACACCCAAACTAATCAAAACTCCGTTATAATCCATTTGAAAGTCAAGTTGTAAATTATCACTTAATGGATTCTTTGTGAAAGAAAGACTTATATTTGGAGGCCAATAGGTAAATTCGTTTGGAATTACATGTTAAAAGAATATTGTTTCATTCATCATATATACTTTAGTATATATACATATAAGCCAAGCTGAAATTAACAGCATATCGTACAAATTCATATAAAATAAATTATTATATGCTGTCATTGAGCAGCTAAACAAAAACTATGAATATTCTTATACAGTTGGTGGAATTAACCTTGACGTGGTTCTTTCCATTAAATAAAAAGTCTTCACCTAGACGGAAAATAGATAAAAACCTAAATTATATTAATTTCGAACTATAGATAGGCACATGTTTTTTATCTTATTACTTATACTAACTATATATATTATTATTTTTTTTATGACAAAAAGTAACTACCAACAACAACCCTACATGTTACATTATTTTGTTTTAGTAATATAAATTTATCTAATTTAATTATAGATAAATAGCAAAAATTATATTTATATTTTTAATATTATATTTATTAAGCAAACATTTAAACTAATGTTCTAAAAATTAAATAAAAATAATACAAATTGAATTGATATGTTTTTTTCAAAGTAAATAAAAGTTTATAATTCTTTACTATTCAAAATAAGTCAAAATGTTTTTCTACGCACTTGAAAAACCTTTGTCTCAATCTCTATACCAATGGCCATTTACTAAGTTGTTACCCTTCCACATGAATTGTCAATTTATGCACATATGGTGAATTGCTTTCTATGAACATACTAGAATCAATTTTCTATTTTGTTTTTTTTTTAACGAAAGGGTATTGATTTGTATTAAAAGTATGAAATGGTTTCAAGACCATAACTTTTACATAGTTCAACTGATTTTAATATTCTACACGGCATACATATTCGCAAAATATCTTTTCTGTACCTATTCATTCTTCTATCTATTATACTAAACTGGTATTTACTATAGACACTACAAAATATTCCTTATAACATAATGTATTTGCAATACATTATCAGAAAACAAAATATCTATTATATTAAACTAGTATTTACTATGGACACTACAAAATATTCTTAATAACATAATGTATTTGCAATACATTATCAGAAAACAAAATATCTAATATGAGATTGATGGTCTAGTTTCAAAAGATGTCTTATCCTGGATTGTTGTGTCCCCCTACTCCTTCCATTCTTAACCAATTGTGCCTCGTTGCTTCTTTCCTTATAGTTTGTCGATGCATTCTGTTTCTTCAAGAATAATCTTTTTGCTCCTTTACCGAGTTTAGCTTCCATCTTGTTCATCCCAATGCCCAAAACGACCACTTCTGCCTCCATGATTGCTTGTTTCTTCCCGAATTTGCTTTGCAATAGCAAGAAATCAAAGCTAGAGTTGAAGACGCTAATGGTTACATAAGGACAGAGGAAGAATAAGATGCAAGTGTTCATAGAGCACATGAAATAGAACACAAAGAAAGAAAGGACAGGGAAACAAACTTTATTATTAGGGGAATAAGAGATTATAGGAAGAATGAAAGTACTCTCAACTTGACAAGAGACTTTCTGAAAGATAAACTACATTGGAAAGGGCAAATTTGCCAAGCAAGGAGGGTGGGGAAGATATGTGGAGAAAGGCCTCAACCCATAAAAGTCACCATGGCAAGCATACAAGACAAATACCAGTTTTTGGGCAAAAAGAAACTCTTGAAAGGCTCACACTTCTTCCTCGATGAAGATTTAACTTAAAAACAACAAGAGGAGAGAAGGGATGAATTGGAGAAAATTAGAAAAATAAGAAATGAAGGGAAAATGGCATGGTTGTACAATGGTAAAGCCGTTATTGCAGTGCTTGGGCCTCTAGGCAAAAAGGGCAGCAAGATGGCAGTAAAGAAAAAACAAAGAATTCGATAATAGGGAGGAAAACAACAAGAGCAACATGGATGAATAGGGATGAAGGCTCAAATTTGAGTCTTATGTGCCAAACTGCGTAGCAGTCAAATCCTACCCAGGTCTACCTAAGTTTAGTTTGTTGGAATTGTAGAGGTTACGAGGAGGGGACTTGGGTTAGGGCCTATTGTGGAAGGTAGAGAAATAATTTGTCTCATGGAAACTCATGAGCATGATGGTTGCAAAACTCCTGCGTTTGACGGTTATTTGAAGTTGATAGTTTGGAACAAGGTAGCAGAAGATGGCAAAGGGTATGGGGGAATACTAGTTTGAGTGAAAGAAAAAGAAGGTTGTCACATTTAATTAATTAAAGAAGATGCAAATAAACAATATTTATGGTTCAAAATATCAGAGAATGAGAATCACAGAAGAATTGCATCATGCTATTTTGCCCCTCAAATCTCAAAAACTTACAAAAATAAGGGGCTTGATAACAAGGATCTATATGCAGCTTTAAAGCGAGATATTGCCGTGTACTCTCAGCAGAGAGAAGTTCTTTTAGTGGGATATTTCAATGCTAGAACAACAAATAATCAAGCTAGCATTCTTTGTTGCAAAGAGGATAACAATCCTATTTGGCTCAGTGAAGAGGAGAATCCCCAATGGGTGAGGTGTTCAAAAGATGACAAAGTTAGCAATCATTTTGTGCTTTCAACTTAGTTATTTGCAATGGTCTAGATAGATGGAAAAGGTCTGGGAACTTCACTTGCAACACATACAATGGGGCAAGTGTCGTTGACTATGTGATGTGTTCACAAAGCTTGATAGAAAAGATAGATGACGTTAATATTGGAGAGCTTTATTACATGGTTTTGCCTTTAAATCCTATTACGTTTAGTTAATTGATTTTGGTATTTAAATTTTAGATTTATAAAGTTTGGTTTGTATTTAAACCCAATGCTCTTGACAATCACTATTAAGGGGCAAAATTCGTCTAACACAAGAAAATTGTACTATCTTCAAGGCAATATTAGAGAGATTAATTCAGAAGGAGAAAACTGGTTTCAAAAGTTTCAACAGTCATGAGTTAACAAATATAATTCAAAGTGCACTTGAGAAGTGCAAAAAATAGGAAATCAGAATCAAATTGTTTTCTTGTAAATGCTTGGTTTAATGAGGAATGCAAAATGCAAGGAGAACCTTGAAAAAGGTAGGCAAGGAGAACCTTGAAAAAGGTAGGCAAGGAGAAGATGAATGTAAGGTTATATAAGAAGATACTAAAAAAGAAAAAAGATGAGTTCATGCAAACAAGGCGAGAAGAGTTAATATATTTAAGCAAGAATAATCCAAAGTTTTTCTGGCAGGAATTGCAACTAAGGAAGAAGAAAATTGAAAATAATATTACAACTAATCAATGGTTTGAATATGCAAGGCAACTCTATGAGAGAGAATCTGAGGCAGAGTCCCCCCTAGGATCAACACAACTTCAAATCTCTTCACGTTACAAGAGGTGGAGAATGGAATTAAGAAGCTAAAAATAGGAAATGAAAAGGACTTGGTTGAACTTCAAGCAAAGTATCTAAATGGGGAATGAATGCTCTTGCATCGCACATCATGGAAATATTCAACAACATCATTCAACAAGGATTCCCAAGAGACTCGACAACTAGCCTAGCAGTACCCCTTTTTAAAAGTGGAGACATTTGTATATTATTACTTTGATCCTGTTACAACTTACCTTGATCCATAATAGCTCCCTTAAGGACTAATTCTCATCAACTCCATTGTGAAACAGGGCACTGGAAAAGGCCAAAGGAAGTGTGGGAGGAAAGGGTATACATTTTTTGTTCTTCCGGAAAAGTGGAAACATAAAAACATTTCATTTTAGAATGTGAGGCCTTCAAAGACAACAGGGAAAGTTATGCAGATATGCTGGCAGCTAGCTCTTGGGATAATCTATTTAGCGAGGGGTTTCTCGAGAAGCTGGGAGCATTTATTGTGAAGCTTCATAGAAAAAGGGTCGAATACATCAAGCAGATGAAGAAGCAATATGTCCCATAGGCTATCTTTAGCCTCGTGGACATTAAAATAATTTCTTTCTTTCTTCTTTCTTGGCAACCATGTCTGCCACATTAGATGTTTTACATGGTGAAAATTAATTATTACCTCAAAGTGCCTCAATTGCAGATTTATCCTTTGTCATATGGAGGAATTGGGGTGTTACGATTTCCCCTCTACTTGTTTAATGACTAGCATTGAGTCCTCGAAAATCATCAACCGACCCATATTTTTGGCTATAGATAGTTTTAGCCCCTGCCACAAGGCCAAGTATTCAACTTGGTTATTAGTAGAGGTACAATCATCGGGGTGCAAAATAACCCCTCCCACTCTTGACAACTTGAGACATACTAGAATCAACTTTACCATTGTATGAGGGTTAGTTTAGGTGTGCTCTAAGTTGTTGCATGGGTTTTTCTTGGGTTCTCAAGGAACTAGGTTTAATAGATTTGTGTGTATGTTTGAAGAAACCCTCTTATGTTTACCATATTTTGAAGCAATATATAGCAAAGTATATGTTGGAATTAAAACTTTATCTAAAATTATTATGCAATGAACATAGCAAAAATGTTCATTTTTGTGTACCAAAATACGAAGATAAAAACTCCTTCCAAGGTAATGGAGTCATGGAGTGTTATATGTACAACTCAGTTCGAGGTAGTGAAGTCCATGCAAAATGAAATGGAAACTTTGTAGGGATTATCATGGTTTTTGGAGATTCCTATGGGTTGAACAAAGCTTATTTGATATATGTTGGTTACCATGCAGTCGACAAGGATGCATTAATGTGATGGACTAAGACATGCTTGCTTTAAATTGGTTACAGTGAGTAGTAATAACAAATTTGGACATGCCTTATTTATTCAATGCTAATATGTGTATACACATGCAACATAATGTTTGGTGGCTTTAAACAGTTAATGGATGGTTGTGAAAAGTTGTGACCATTGAGCTTTAAACTTATTATCCATATATACTTTTGTTGTTTCACATATACACTGTGGATGCACATGGATGGTTCAACATGTTCCACATTTACATTTTCAAAATGATAATGATAGGTCTTGAGTGTATGAGGAAATTAAATTAATTTTGACAATAACCCTAAAGAAAACTGAGCACTAATAGAGTAAATGTCACCCTTGGACCCCTATCTTGTATTTTATCTATGTTGAAAGAACTACTCGCAAATTTAAAATATTACACTTTAGAAATTAAGATATTGAGGAAATCAAGGGGTAGAGGTAAATCTTTACATGCCTTCTTTGCCTCCTATAAAAGAAAAGTAGAACTTGATTTGCAAGGAGGAAGGGAACATGTGTAGCTATGTTCTCAATTCATTCTTTCAACCCTTAATTGCCTAGAAATGCCAACAATTGTAGGTAGGCTACAACCTAAAAAGGTGTGCGACTAGAGTGAACACAAAGTAACTTCTAGTTAGAGGTAAATGTTAGTATCCTTTACAATATTTTCAATACTAATGTTACCATGAATGGTGTGGAGTGACATGCTTCATATTGTCTAGGGCTTCACTTAGTTTGAACATTGGAGTGTTATAAACAACATAGGATCTTAGAAACCTTATGTCCACAAGGGCTAGACTAGTGATCTAACATGTTTTGGTTCTCTTGAGCCATATATAAACAATTTTATCAATAAATTCTTCTTTGGGCTTACCTATGATCCATTTTGTGTGTATATTATTGAATTTTAGTCTCTTGCTTAGTTGTAAGGAGGGCATGTTTTCAATTTTATTTTGTTGGTTTATTTGTTGTATATACATCACTACTAGCTTACCAACAATTGTTATGCATTTTTATCTACTTATTTTAGATATTATCTTAGGAGATTTTGATCCCATAGTCATTTATATAGTCCAATTAATGCCCATTATTTGTTTAATCTTTTTTATAACTCATATTTTTTTACTTTTCAACAATGTTAATGGTTACCATGATTATTATTAGCCGCTTTAATCTTTCATGCATTCATTTCATCCAACATTAGTTTGTGTAATAGATAGACTTAGAATAGCCACTAACTACACTTTAACAACAAATTTATAACTAAGGTTCAGTTATTCAAATAATTCAATCACATTAATTGAAAGACTAGTACCTTTGAGGGAAACAACCCTGCTCATTGAGCTAACAATCAACTCAATTCCATAGCTTTAGTTAGTTGGAGCAGAGAAAACCAATATTTAACAGAAAATTATATGTATATATTATTAATGAATAAGATGATGATACAATTGTGGAAGGCCCCTCACTTAAATACTGCCTCGGGTGCCACTTGGTGAATGAACATGATCTTTGATCATGCCCTTTGCCTTAATTTAACTAATAATTACAAGGATAATTATTTTTAATATAACATTGCCTTCCTCTTGAAAAGATGCTTTTTCCTCAAAGCATACGTAACAACGAGTGTTGTTGGCGAAACATTTCTGTCTCCCAAGAAGCTTCTTCTTCTGGTAAGTCCTTCCACTTGATTAGGTATGCTTTGATTACTCGTGATCACAATTTCTTTTCCCTAATGGAGATGATACCTTTTGGTTCCAAAATAACCCTTCTTTCGTCATCTAAAGTCAGAAGTGTTGTTTGCATTGATTGATGTTGACCAAGTGCTTTTTTAAGGCAAGATACATGGAAAACGTTGTGAACACGACTTTTATCGGGAAGGCTTAAACTGTATGCTACTTGGGTGATCTTTTTGTTAATCTGGTACGATCCATAAAAATTTCGTGCCAATTTGTTTTTTCCCTTCTATTTTAAGGAGAACTGCTTATAAGGTTGGAGTTTAACAAAGACCCATTCTCCAACTTCAAATTCTCTCTCGGTTCTGTTTCGGTCAGCTTGCTCCTTCATACGATTCCTCGCATTATATAGATTTTATTTTAGAGTTTGGACGACTTTTTGGGTTTCCTCTAATTGGTTTTTAACAATTGGAAGCTTCGTCTCGATGATAGCAAAGTCCTTCCATTTCGGAGGTTCGTAACCGTACAAAGCTTGAAATGGAGTCATTTTTGCTGACGTGTGGTAAGTAGAATTGTACCACCATTCAACGAGATGTAACCACTAAACCCACTTAATTGTTTGGCTATGGCGTAAAAGCGTAAGTAGGCTTCTAAACATTTACTGACAACCTTTGTTTGGCCATATGTTTGAGGATGGTAAGTTGAACTCATGTTGAGATAAGTTCCTATATGTTTGAAAAATTCCTTCCAAAAATTACCCTTAAATTTGGCATCTCTATCACTCACAATGACCTTAGGAAATCCATGTAATTTGTAAACATTTTTGCAAAATATCTCAGTGAGTTGTTTTGTCGAGTCTCATTTCCTCATTGCAATAAAGTGAGCATACTTGGTGAGTATGTCGACTACTACAAGAATTTTATCCTTACCATCAAACACAGGTAAACCTTCAATAAAGTCCATTGATATTTCCTCCAATTTCTGATTTAGGATGTTTAAGGGATGAAGTAGTCTGGGTGTCATAATATTTTCATTTTTATTCCTCTGGAATTTGTCTCTTTTGGCTATATAATTTTGAATATCATTACTCATTCCCTTCCAAAAGAATGACTAGCGTGCATTATAGTAGGTTTTAAAGAATCCTACATGTTTGACTGACAGAGGATCATGCGATGCTTTGAGAACCGTGGCTTTAAATTTGGAATCTGCGTTCAGATAAATTCTTCCCTTATACCATAGAATATTGTTCTTCCATTCAAATTTTGAATTATGAGGAAGATTATTGATTATAGCACTTGTTTCTGGCTCTTTTGCATATTCACTTCGAATCTCATTAAGTCACTCGGGCACAACTACTGAAACTGCAAGTAATGATGGTTCTTCATCTTTCCTCGACAAAGCATCAACTACTACATTATCTTTCCCATTCTTATGTAATATATCCATGTCAAAGGTGGCGATTTTTTCTATCCATTTTTGTTGTTTCGTAGATAGCGTTTTCTGTCGGAGGAGATGCTGAAGACTATTATGATTTGTTCGTTTTAAGAACTTACTTCCCAAGAGATGTTGTCTCCATTTGGCTCATGCGTGCATAATAGCAAGCATTTCCTTGTTGTATGTAGACTTGTTGACTTGGTGGGGTCTGACCCAAGTTCAACGTTAGTTAGCCAAACAAATCCCTACACTACTGGCCCTTTTGGCATCAGCCTGCGGAGCGCGGACCGAAGCGTCACCCGAAGCAGTATGGGGGGATGCTGGAACCAAGTTTCCGCACCCTGAGATGGTCGTGATGTCGGTTTATTCCTTCTGTTCTTGCTTTCGTGCAGGTCACTTAGTTCTATGGCTTGCCAGATTAGCCCTTTATTCCTCCCTTCAGTACCTCCATGAAAAGGTACGATTGACGTTCGCACAGTCCTAAACTGCGGTTTAGGTACTTTCGCGCTACTAGGGCAGCATATCGTGCAGATTCCCAAACTAGTTTAAGTGTCTTACTTATCTTATTAAACAATCATAGTTAGCACTGCATAAACAAATGTTCTTACTTGCTTTCCGTTAACCAACATAATTACATACATTCACGCATCATATAAGAATTATAATTGAAATTTATAGATAACATGTCAAGATGCATTAACAAGAAACAAAGACACACAATTCATAGAATTATTGATATCTTCAGATGATTACAGACTCTATCCGCCCTGCGCACACAGCTGCAGGGGTCTGCACACTCAGCTGCAGACTTCCACCCTAGGCCTCTGCGCACTCAGCTGCAGACTTCCACCCTAGGCCTCTGCGCACTCAGCTGCAAAGCCTCTACCTATGCTACGACTCGAAACTTAGACTTCTTACTTCAAAGCTATGACTATCTTACTACCACTACTCTTAAAAACTACTTAGAGCTTACTTAGCTCTTTTTATACAGTCCCATGGTCCGCGGACCATGGGTAGATCTTTTACAACCGACTTTACTTTACAAAAATAAGGGCGGACAACCCCTTATGACTCATGACACCTTCGCGCTCCGCGACCACAAAATGCAGAGACTTTACAATTTTATTACAAAATTCGACCCAAAACATGGGCTTTTAGCCCCAAAACTGTCCTTGGGGGATCCTGTTCCCAACAAGACTTGAGACATTCTTGCTTGTTAAGCTTCCTACTTTGACCATCCTGCATTAGTACTGCTCCTATGCCAAAACTTGAGGCATCACATTCAATTACAAATGGTTTTGAGAAGTCCGGAGTTGCCAATACAGGGACATTAGACATAACTTCCTTCAAGTCTTCAAAACATTTTTTTGCTTCATCATTCCATCGAAATGAGTTCGTTTTTAGAGAGTTCGATAGGGGTGCGGTTATATGGGCATAGTTTTTAATAAATATTCGATAATACCCAGTCAGTCCTAAGAATCCTCTTAGCTTGGAGATATTAATTGGTTTGGGCCATTCCCTTATAGCCTTGATCTTATTAGGATCTACTTTACTCCTTTGGATATTATATGTCCAAGATATTCTACTTCTTCCTTCCCAAAAGTGCATTTGGACTTCTTGGCATAGAACTGATGTTTTTCTAATACAATAAGAACTTGTTCCAAATGTTGTAGGTGCTCCTTCCATGTTTTATTGTAAATTAAAATGTCATCAAAAAATACTAACACAAAATTCCTTAGATATAGACGGAATAGCTCGTTCATAGTAGCTTGGAACATTTTCGGTGCATTGATTAAACCAAAAGGCATTACTTTAAACTTGTAATGACCTTCATGTGTTCAAAATGCAGTTTTTTCTACGTCTTCCAACCTTATTCTTATTTGGTAATACCCCGACCTTAAGTCCAATTTTTAGAAGTATTTAGTGCCATGTAGTTCATCCAACATTTCATCGATAAAAGGAATTGGAAACTTGTTTTTAATTGTTATTTTGTTTAGTCCTCGATAATCGACGCATAATCTGAACGATCCATCTTTCTTTTGAACTAATACAACTAGAGCAACATACAAACTTTTAATTTTTGTGATGATACCACACTTTGAAGATCTTGGACTAATCTCTCAATTTCAGTTTTTTGATGATGTGGATATCGATATGGTTTGATGTTGATGGGATTTGATCTTGCTTTGACTTCTATTGTATGCTTGATTTCCCTTCTAGGAGGCATCTTCATCGGAAGGTCTTGGAATACTTTTTTGTGCTTTTGAATTAGCTCTTGGACTTTTGGTGCTTCTTCGTTAACTAGATTCAAAGTTAACATTTCTAATTGATGGCACTATAGTACATAAGTTGGAGCCCCCTTCCGAATCATTTTCATCATCTGGGATGATGATACAATGTGGTTCTCCAGTGGCTGGAACCCATATAATTTGTATTTTTTCCTTTCCAATTTAAATTTTATAAATTTGCTTTTGATGGTTGGCAGAGTAAGTACCGAGGGTTTGTAGCCATTGGATACCTAGGACCACATCCACTCCTCTTAATGGTACAATGTAGAATGAAGATTCTAAATTAAAGTCTTGACTCTGCAATTTGACTTTATGGAATTTCCCTGCCTTTTCATTTTTCTTACCGTCAACTACCATAACCTTCATGTTGGGCATGGGAAATGTGAAAGTGTTGAGTCTCTTCGCCATGGTTGAGTCCAAAAAGTTGTGGGTGTTACTGGTATCGATCATAACCATTACATTGTTCTTCTTGATATGTCCTTTTAATTTTAATTTCTGGGGCTGTGATATACATGTCATAGTCGATAATGATACTTGCGGAATGCTCAGGTCATCTAGTTCTAGAGAGAATTCTGAGAAATCTTCGATTTGTTCTACGTCCGATTCATCACTGTTTGAATCATTAGTTGCTTCACATTTATATAGGTTCTTGGTCTCTTTTCCTTTAGCACACCTTGTTTAGGGTCCCATTTTTCGCCACAACGTTTGCACTTGCCCTCTTTCACTCTTTGCATTTCCACGTTAGTTTTTTCTCTTTCACGAAGATGTGGTGGAACATCTTTTGTGTTATCTATGTTCACGGCTTGGGAAAATATTTGTCTCGAATATACTCTTTCAACCTTCGTCTATTGCATTTTTTAGTGCTTCTTTTCAACAACTTTTGCCTTCTGTCTCGCTACCTCTATAGAAGTGATGTCATGAAGCTCAAGTTCAACCTGGATATAGGGTTTAAGTCTCGTGATGTATGAATGAATCATACGAGTTTATGATAATCCAGGTACTTGTGTGGCCAAAGTTTCCCATTCTCGAGTGTATTCTCCCACATCTCCTTTTTGTTGCAATCTGGTGAGTGCTGAAAAAAACTCTTCTTCCTTGACACCTTGGAACCTTTTAAAGAACACATTTTTGAATTTCCTCCAACTAATAACAGTGTCGTTTATTTAATTAATTGAGTTATATGTAGTTATAAACTATATAATAATTAATTAAATTTAATTAATTGAATTATGTATAGTTATAAATTTTATTAAATTGGATTATTATATATAATTATATAATAATTAATTGAAATATATAATATTATATATATAATAATAACTAACCTTTATTTGTATATTCCTATGGACTGGGAGATAGACGCAGAGAGGGGCGACAGAAGTCGAAGTCGGAGGAGCACGACGACAGGAGTCGAGGGCGACGGGTTCAGTGCATGGGCAGTGGAAGGGACATCGATGCTGTGGGATTAGGACTCTAGTGACTATGTAGTGGGCATTGACAGATGTACTAACGGCCTACGTGGCAAGGATAGAGGATGATGTAGCTTCACGGTACGGGTGAGGATGACGACGGACGACAGAGAGACGCGACGAAGAGAGATGGATAATGGTTGGCACGCAGGGACAGAGGAGTAATCGACAACATGATGGATGAAGGAGTGTGGAAGCAGTCGGGTTAAGAAGACAATGAACTGTGCACCAAGGAATGAACCCGCTCTAATACCACCTAGAGCAGAGAAAACCAGTGTTTAACAGAAAATGATATCTACATATTATTAATGAATAAGATGATGATACAATTGTGGGAGGCCCTTGGCTTAAACGCTGCCTCGGGTTGCCTTAATTTAACTATAATTATAGGGATAACTAATTTTTATATAACACGAGTCTAGGGCTCAAAGCAATTTGCACTACCATCTTCTTTTCCCTTGATAACCCTACAAGGGTGTTTTCCATGTTCTTGTCTGTCATCCACTTCAGGCATCAACAAGTCATTTTCATGATTTGATATATATCAATGCCAATATAAATTATAACTAGATGTCTTTTTAAGACATTATTTTTCGCAAAACCTACTCAAGAATTAATGACAATGTCTAGAGGAAGAGCCTACATACCTATCACAATTGCTTTCAATTCATTTCTTAACTCCAAAATCAGAAGGGAATAAAGTTTATCATTGAATATAGGTGTGACATTAGGTATTCTACCCATATTGAGGCATGTTGTAAGCTTGTTGAATCTTCTCACCTCCTTGTCTTTAAAGACAAAATTGAGAAAGTGGCAAGAGTTGTGGCATATCGGTGCACCTCCACATTTATTCGGTGTGCAATTTTCTCCTTTAATCACTTGAAGCACACTAGAGAGTAAAGATTTGTTTATAAGTTTGTTGTTAACTCCCATTGACTAATGTAAGCCCCAATTGAACTTTTATTAAAGACCAAGAAGATGCTTGAGATGAAAATAAAGATCATATATAAAATCTTGGGGGATTTATGTTAGTCAAAGCTCAAGAGAATGAGAAAAGAGATGGTTGCTCATCATGGAAACCATAACAAGGATTGCTCAAGATCAAAGATGAGTTACAAACTCCTCATGTTGTCATAACCTCTGGTGGATAGAAGTAGATTGTTTCTTTTATTGTGGTAGATTATCTTGAGTGGTGTTGAGAACTTAACATCGAGAAAAAATGGATGGTGGTCATCATATTGAAAAAAGACAATATTGTGAAAAACTGACAAGCACAAACTCGAATGAAAAATTAGCCCCCTTAAAAACTTCTAAAAAATTAAGGGCAATCGAAGATTTTGCAACACTAGTATTGATTATTCATGTTTACAATAATTAAGCCCAGGGGAGTTTATCTTGAGATAGCTTTGGACATAACCCTATATAACAATTTTACCTTACAATGCCTTGATTAAATAAATGATATAAACTCTTTGCCTAAGCATTAACATCTCCAAAGGATAATAAATTCTCATAATTTAGTACGAGATAAATAAGTTTTTAATTTTACCACAAAACGGCATAATGTTTTAGGAAAAGAATGAAAAATGCAATATATTCAAGCATACATTTTAATTTATTAATTGAAAGCCATTAAGGAAAATTAATTTTTTTGTATTCTCTTATCCTTAATTTAGTCCAATTTTAATATTTACATTAAAATTTCTAATATTTTTCTTTTATCAATGATTTCAAATAATTCACTTCTCATGTCTCATCAAACTTTAAAACCTTTTACACTATATGTACTTTATGGAAAAAAATTATTTAGGTTCTTGAAAGTTTACTCAAACTAATAATTTTAATATTTATAATTATTTATTTTTTTAGAAATTTACTCAAACTTTTATCCGTGTTGATGTAGAGTTTAAATTTTTATCCCGTATTAAAATAGATATCTATATTATATTACTACAAAGGGGTTTCACAGTTTTCTCCACATTAATAAAAATCATTATTTCTTTCTTTTCCTCTTTTTAATGAAAAAATTAATGGCCTATTTACAAATTTGATTGAGTATATTTCATAGCTAGTAATTACATTTAATTATATTAAATCATTTACATTTTACAAAAGTAAATTTTTATGTTTCACTTTATATAATCGTTGTCTTAGGAGCAGTTCAATTGGTAATGGAAGATCATATAAATTAAGAAATCTAAGCATTGTCTTAGGAGCAGTTCAATTGGTAATGGAAGATCATATAAATTAAGAAATCTAAGCATTAATCTTCTGGTTGACCAAATACTGAAGAAAAATTTGTTGGTTCTCCAGCAACTCACTTAAAATAGTTAAGTAGATTGGTGAAATTGATCCCTTATAGACGTATCCAAAACATATATACATACGTGCATGTATAGGGAGAGATTCAGGTCATCACCAAATAACATGTTTCATCTCGGTAATATTTGGCCACCACATGGAAACGGGGCACGACATTAGCTCAATGCATGCTTCCACGAATTTGAACAGTCAACCTTGCATCGTTGGAGGCTGCCTTTTCATATCATAGCTGATGCAGGAGCATCTAGCTGACAGGGTAAAGACAAAAGTGAGGGAATATGGTTTCTGAAAAGGACAGAGAGATTAATTCATTAAGTGGAAAACATACTTGTTTTTTTTTTTTTCCTTTTCTTTTATCAAGTTACTTAAAGATTACTGTAATAAGTTGTAATTAGGAGTAGTAATAATTAGATTAGAGTCATTGTTTTCAAACAGTTAAGTTACTGTTGTAAAAAGGCATGAAAAGAAAATGTACTAGACAACCAGACAAAGTTCCGTATGGAAAATAATTGATGTAACTAATTGAACAAACTGAACAAACTAACAACAGTTAGAGCGGTTTGTAAACAATGCTATTAAATAGTGAAACAGAGCACAATACAGGGGTTCAGACTGAGAAAGAAATATAGAAAGAAAAAAAAATACAATCTTCTGTGCACATATACCCTTACAGCGTCCTATTCATTTCTGAAGTATTTTTTGTATTGAATTACTGTGTGAATATTATAAATGCATGGTCACAGAACTTAAATCGAAAAAGGGAGATATTCGAAAAGTCTTGAAATGCTTAAGAGATTTGACCAAGGCATAGGCTTGCCTTTCCATGGTGTTGTATTTTAATTCAGAATTTTGGAGTGCTCTACTCATGAAAGCAATAGGCTGCTCGTGACCATCCTTATTTTTCTGCAATAAGACACCAGTGATGGTATCTTCAAAAGCGCAAGAGAAAATCATGAAATCCTTAGAGTAATCAGGACTGACTAAATCAAATGTAACCTTGTTCGTCAAGTGCCGTTTTGTGTTTTTTGATATGTCTCAAGTGTTCTTGAATGTTCTCAACTGTCATCACATTTATTAGAACATCCTTATATGAATTCATGGTCATAGCACCTTTGTTGTTGTAAAACGCATATAAGAATGTTCTAATCAACGCAACGATAGTTGAGAACATTCAAGAACACTTCAATGTTTGTACTTGGGGAATGTACATAAAGTGGAATTTTGATGTACATTCATTGTTGATTAAGAATGTGTAGGTTTTCTTGATGAGTTAGTATGTGTTTCACATGGTTTTATGTTTAGAACTCATCTTGTTCACCCCATGACCAATCATCTAGACTTAGACAAAATTAGGTTACAAGAGGTCGTTAAATTCGAAGAAGGAGTAACAACGCCCATCTACAGGCGACTCCAACAGAATAACCAAACACACAACAAGAAATCGTCTATACAAATTCCTATACACGAAATCAGAGTTTTCCATTACAGTGAAGAAGAACAACTACAATAAATCCAGGTATGCGAATTTAAAAAGCATAACCAAAATTCAATTCCAGATAGTTCATATACAGTCATCAAAAGTTATTGTCCATTTACATTTTGTGTTTAAAAACTTAAGAACGAACCAGTTCACGGACTTGGGAACCGTAACCATTACCAACATAAACCAAAACCCCATAAATCCCCAAACCCACTCCTACGACTCAACAGAGACGCTATACGACAACAGAACTAAATACGGACAGTGGCTCGAGGCCAACAACCATACCAAACCAGACGCCGAAAGACTCAGGGCAAACAGACCACAAGTAAACAGAACGATGCTACTCGGAATTCCCTCGGAATAGTCGAATGTCCAAGCACCGAAACCCTCGGTCGCTCCACCTGCAAGGGAAACCAACAAACGAGAATCAAATTACATTGGAAGCAAAAATATAGGGGATTAAAACAATTTTATTTTGAATAAGCAAATACTACACAGGGTTCCGCTTACCTAACAGAGAAGCCGTGACCACCGCAACCTCGGATTGTCTTCCTGCTCACAAGGATCCGAAGACGTTAGAACCAGAAAGAAGAACAAGTATAAAGATATAGCATAGAAGGAAAGCTTACCAGTCCAGTTGGCGGAGGAATCGACGGAGAACGCCACCATTAGTTTGTCGAGACCGTGCATGAGCCGAATCAGTGCTGAAGAACGAGACCGAGAACCACATACTCATCAACCAACACACAGAGGTAACAATAGTGAAAACCCAGGTGACAAATCGAGTAAAGGACGCACAGAGGCAGAGACCCGTTAAAATCGACAACAGAAAACACAGGAAGAGTCTAGACACAAGCAGAGAAACAAATCTTACCAGATTTCAACAGTTCAACGGACGAACGAGACACTTCCAAAAAAAATTCCGAACAAATGGAGCCGTGAAGACCGCCGAGAGCATGCAGCTCGAAAGACTCGGAGCAACAAAACCCCGGACCAACTAAAAGAACCCACATAGAAACTTGCAAACTACCAGCTCGTATCTCAGAGACCCAGGTGGACGAGCTTCGAACAAATACGAAAGCATCACAGAAAAATCACAGTGAAATCGCAAGGGTCACCGAGAGCTCGCAGACTGAAGGACCGGAGAAAACACAAAACCAAATGAACGAAAGGGTGGCGAAAACCTTATACCAAGGCGGGGTTTATGATTCCAAGAAGAGACAGGTGTCCGCTCAACACATAACCAACGTACCATTACCGTAGAACCTCTTAATTAAGCCGAGATTGAAAATCAAGTTGCATATATCCGAAATCCGGTGATTATAAATATCAATTAGCGGTACAACATCAAGTGGGGAGAAGCGACGACGGGACCACGTGGGCTGGCCCCATCAACTGGTATCAGAGCAGGAAATTAAAAAAAATGGAAGTTCAAAGATGGGGACGTGGAAGAGGTGTGCGCAGAGGAACAGACGAGGGCTTGAGAGAAGAGTTGAGAGTCCTTACTGCTCGCTTAGAAGCAGTGGAGGCAGGAAGAAGAAGAGACCCAGAACTTGGGGATGATAGTGAGGAAGAAACAGCACCTGCTACGGAAGGATCAGAGGAAGAAGCCCCGGAGATAAAACTTTTGAGATCAGTACTGTTAGCCAGCAGCAAACCCAAACTTGAGTTCCTTAACTATGATGGCAGTCTATCCGTAGATGTTCTGCTGGATTAGGTAAGCGAGTTAGATAAGTATTTTGAAAACGAAGAGATCAGTGAGGACAAAAGAGTTAGATTTGCTGCAACCAAGTTAAAAGGACACGCTGCTTTATGGTGGGATAGTGTCCAAGCGGACAGGAAGAGGATGAACAAGCTACCGATAAAGAAGTGGCCAAGAATGGTGGCAAAACTGAAGGGCATATTTTTGCCTAAAGACTATCAGGTCGAACTTTATCGACGAGTGCAGAATCTAAGGCAAAAAGGTATGACCGTAAAGGAATACACAAAGGAGTTTTATCGTGTAAATTTGCGGGCTGGTTATACTGATGATACTCCAGAGAAGACAACGAGATATGTGAATGGCTTGAGGATGGAAATACTGGATGAGATCAATATTCTCTCTCCACGAAATATAGAAGAAGCCTTTCAAAGTGCTGTAAAGGCTGAAGAAAAAATTAACAGGAAACAGAACAATAGGAGAGGACGAGGAAATGGCAGAGGACGAGGACAGCCCTACGGCAGAGGAAGAACTGCTACTAACAGCGAGGAAGGCAGCAGCTCCAGAGCTTTAGGGACAACAGAGAAGGGAGAAAGCACTAGAGGAGGTCGGCCATATCAGCGGGGAAGAGGAAATGGTCGCGGAAGAGGGACTAATGTCTAGTGCTACAAGTGCCATAAGTGGGGGCACAAATCCTTCGAATGCCCGGAAGCCGAGCATGCTGGCCAGAGGGGAGCATTTGTTGCGCAGCCTGAGGAAGCTGAAGCACAACCCCGGGAAGTAGAAAATGTGGCAGAAACAGTAGAGGCATTAGTTATAAACAAAGTATTGTTGAAGCTAGCAAAGGAGATGGATGAGCAAACCCAGCGGAAGGCACTATTCCGAATAGTTTGCAAATCACATGGGAAGTGTTGTAAATTAATCATAGACAGCGGGAGTACAGATAACTTAGTTGCCACTGAGATGGTGGAAAAACTGGGATTAAAGCGGCTTAAACATCCCACACCTTACAAGGTTTCGTGGCTACAGAAAGGCCACCAATTATTAGTTGATGAACAATGTGAGGTTGAATTTCACATTGGCAAATACCAAGACAAAGTTGTCTGCGATATTATGCCAATGGACGTATGACATATACTGCTAGGGAGACCGTGGCTGTATGACCGGAAGGTGACACATGATGGGAAGACGAATTGTTACAAATTTGTGAAAGATGGAGTCAAACATACGCTTGTACCCATCAAGGAAGAGGATGCAACAGAATCAAGTGGAACAAAAACATTGTTAATAGGAGGAAAACAGTTTGTTAAGCAGATTGAAGATAACGAGGTGAATTATGCGGTTGTAAGGAGGACAAAAGCAGTGTCGCTGAACACAGAAAAGTTAGAATTGCCTACAGAGATTCAAGAGCTGTTGGAAGAATTTAAGGACATTGTGGTCGACGATTTACCAGATAAGTTGCCTCCCAGAAGGAGCATTAGCCATCATATCGATTTCATACCTGGAGCAAGTCTACCGAACAAGGCAGCATATAGAATGAGCCCGAAAGATAATGAAGGGATTCGTAAACAGGTGCAAGAGTTGCTGGATAAGGGACTGATCAGAAAAAGTTTGAGCCCTTGTGCGGTACTAACAGTACTCGCACCTAAGAAGGGAGGAGAATGGCGGATGTGTACGGATTCACGAGCCATCAATAAAATCACTATTCAGTACAGATTTCCCCTACCCAGAATGGATGACATGATGGATTGTCTCAGCGGAGCAGCCTACTTTACGAAGATTGATCTGAAGAGTGGATATCATCAGATCAGGATCAGAGAGGGAGATGAGTGGAAAACAGCCTTCAAAACCAATGAAGGGTTGTACGAGTGGCTAGTCATGCCGTTTGGTTTGAGCAACGCTCCTAGTACTTTTATGAGGTTGATGAATGAAATGTTAAAAGAATTTATTGGCAAGTTTGTGATAGTTTATCTTGACGATATTTTAATTTTCAGCAAAACAAAGGGAGAACACCTTCAGCATGTTCAAAGAGTGCTAGAGAAGTTACAACAGAACAAACTGCTGATAAACTTTAAAAAATGTACTTTCCTGCAGAAGGAACTGGTTTATTTGGGGTTTGTAGTCGCTGGAAAATGAATTGAAGATGGATCCAGAAAAGATCACAGCAATCATCAACTGGCCATCACCCAAGCTTGTTTGAGGTATGTAGCTTTCACGAATTGGCAAGTTTTTATCGGAAGTTTATTAGAAATTTCAGTGAAATCTGTGCACCAATGTTAGACACCATCAAGAAGGCTAGTCAGCGTTTTTGTTGGACCAGTGCAGCAGAGGACAACTTTCAGCTTTTGAAGCGGAAGATTACGGAGAGACCAATATTGAGACTACCCGACTTCAACAAACTTTTTCAGGTTCGATGTGACGCAAGTGGGACAGCTATTGGCGCTGTGCTTAGTCAAGAAGACAGACCAGTGGCATTTTTTAGTGAGAAATTAAATAAAAGCAGGCAGAAATACTCCTCGTATGACAAAGAATTTTATGCCGTGGTCCAAGCTTTAAAGCATTGGAGACACTACCTGCTGGGCAACTAGTTTGTATTATTTTCTGATAATTCGGCGTTACAATATGTAATGCAGCAACACAAGTTAAACCATAAGCACGCCAAATGGGTAGAATACTTGCAAAGTTTCACCTTCATGCTAAAGCACATTAGTGGGCAAGCCAATAAAGTGGCAGATGCCTTGAGCAGAAGAGCTTTGCTCTTACAGGAAAGCAGAATACAGGTGATGGGATTCGAACATCTAAAGGATTTGTACCAGACCGACACAGACTTCAAAGAAGCCTTTGAAGCCTGCCAAAGTCCCGTGTTGAGGAATACAAGTCCATGGTTGGACTACAATTTGCAGGAAGGACTATTATTCAGAGGTGGACAGTTATGTATCCCAGACTGTTCGATGAGAGAAAAGATTGTATGGGAGAAACATAGTGGTGGTCTAGCTGGTCATTTTGGCATAGACAAAACTTTGGAGCAGCTCAGACACTTTTATTACTGGCCCAGAATGCGCAGGGATATCCAACGATATGTGAACAGGTGTAAAGTCTGCCAACTGGCGAAAAGACATAGTCAGAATACCGGACTTTACACGCCACTACCTGTTCCGACCAGGCCATGGGACTCAGTCAGCATTGACTTTGTCTTGGGACTGCCTAGAACGCAGCGGGGGTATGACTCAGTGATGGTGGTGGTAGATAGATTTTAAAAAATGGCTCATTTTATTCCTTGCCGGAAAACTAGTGATGCCACGTATGTAGCTCACCTGTTTTTCACGGAAGTTGTTAGATTACATGGCCTACCCAATTCTATCGTTTTTGATAGGGATGTAAAGTTCACAGGACACTTTTGGCGCACCCTGTGGAAAATGTTGGGCACGCAACTAAATTTCAGCTCTGTGTATCATCCGCAGACTGATGGACAAACGGAAGTGGTGAACAGGAGTTTGGGAAATTTATTACGGAGTTTGACTGGGGAAAATTCACGGTTATGGGATCGTGCTCTCGCTCAGGCGGAATTCGCTTATAATGATTCGCACAATCGTAGCACCGAACATAGCCCGTTCCAAATATTGTACGGCATGCATCCTCGGGGAATACATGAATTACGAGATTTGGGAAAATTAGAACGGAGAAGCGCAGATGGAGAAGATTTTGCCGAAGCAATGAGCGAACTACATGAACAGGTAAAATTAAAATTGCAGGACAACGTACAGAAATACAAGCAGCAAGCAGATTCAAGGCGAAGGGAAGTACAATTTAATGTCGGAGATGAGGTCCTCGCGCACTTGCGCAAGGAACGATTTCCTAAGGGTACGTATAATAAATTAAAATTTAAAAAAATTGGTCCCTGCAAGATCTTGCGTAAATTCTCAGCCAACGCCTACGAAATTCAGCTGCCACCTGATATAGGCATATCACCTATTTTCAATGTGGCAGATATGTTCCCATATACTGCCCAAGCAGAGGAACACAGTGTGGTATGGCCAGAACGGGACACCCAAGTTGGAGACAGTTCTTGGATGAGGCATATGCCTTCGGCTCAATCCCATGAGATTGAAGGAATTCTCAGTACACAGGTAGCCAAGAAGACACGTAGGAAGGAATATCTGCGATATCTCGTCAAGTGGAGAGACCGTCCAATGGAGGACAGCTCATGGCTCGACGCGGCACAGATACGGAAGGCTGGCTATTCGGTGGAGGAGCTCATGGAACGGAGCCATGAATTTCTTTTACCCCGGGAGCCTGATGCAGGAGCATCTAGCTGACAAGGCAAAGACAAAAGTGAGGGAATATGGTTTCTGAAGAGGACAGAGAGATTAATTCATTAAGTGGAAAACATACTTGTTTTTTTTTCATTTTCTTTTATCAAGTTACTTAAAGATTATTGTAATAAGTTGTTATTAGGAGTAGTAATAATTAGATTAGAGTCATTGTTTTCAAACAGTTAAGTTACTGTTGTAAAAAGGCATGAAAAGAAAATGTACTAGACAACCAGACAAAGTTCCGTATGGAAAATAACTGATGTAACTAATTGAACAAACTGAACAAACTAACAACAGTTAGAGCGGTTTGTAAACAGTGCTATTAAATAGTGAAACAATTTTCTGTGCACATATACCCTTACAACGTCGTATTCATTTCTGAAGTATTTTTTGTATTGAATTACTGTGTGAATATTATAAATGCATGGTCACAGAACTTAAACCGAAAAAGGGAGATATTCGAATGCAGAGGTCGTTAAATTCGAAGGAGTAACAACGCCCATCTACAGGCGACTCCAACAGAATAACCAAACACACAACAAGAAATCGTCTATACAAATTCCTATACACGAAATCAGAGTTTTCCATTACAGTGAAGAAGAACAACTACAGTAAATCCAGGTATGCGAATTTAAAAAGCATAGCCAAAATTCAATTCCAGATAGTTCATATACAGTCATCAAAAGTTATTGTCCATTTACATTTTGTGTTTAAAAACTTAAGAACGGAACGAGTTCACGGACTTGGGAACCGTAACCATTACCAACATAAACCAAAACCCCATAAATCCCCAAACCCACTCCTACGACTCAACAGAGATGCTATACGACAACAGAACTAAACACAGACAGTGGCTCGAGGCCAACAACCATACTAAACCACACGCCGAAAGACTCAGGGCAAACAAACCACAAGTAAACAGAACAATGCTACCTGGAATTCCCTCGGAATAGTCGAATGTCCAAGCACCGAAACCCTCGATCGCTCCACCTGCAAGGGAAACCAACAAACAAGAATCAAATTACAGTGGAAGCAAAAATATAGGGGATTAAAACAATTTTATTTTGAATAAGCAAATACTACACAGGGTTCCGCTTACCTAACAGAGAAGCCGTGACCACCGCAACCTCGGATTGTCTTCCTGCTCACAAGGAGCCGAAGACGTTAGAACCAGAAAGAAGAACAAGTATAAAGATATAGCATAGAAGGAAAGCTTACCAGTCCAGTTGGCGGAGGAATCGACGGAGAACGCCACCATTAGTTTGCCGAGACCGTGCATGAGTCGAATCAGTGCTGAAGAACGAGACCGAGAACCACATACTCATCAACCAACACACAAAGGTAACAATAGTGAAAACCCAGGTGACAAATCGAGTAAAGGACGCACAGAGGCAGAGACCCGTTAAAATCGACAACAGAAAACACAGGAACAAGCTAGACACAAGCAGAGAAACAAACCTTACCAGATTTCAACAGTTCAACAGACGAACGAGACACTTCCAAAACAAATTCTGAACAAATGGAGCCATGAAGACTGTCGAGAGCATGCAGCTCGAAAGACTCAGAGTAACAAAATCCCGGACCAGCTGAAAGAACCCACATCGAAACTTGCAGACTACCAGCTCGTATCTCAGAGAACCAGGTGGACTAGCTCAAACAAATACGAAAGCATCACAGAAAAATCACAGTGAAATCGCAAGGGTCGCCGAGAGCTCGCAGACTGAAGGACCGGAGAAAACACAAAACCAAATGAACGCAAGGGTGGCGAAAACCCTATACCAAGGCGGGGTTTAGGATTCCAAGAAGAGACAGGTGTCCGCTCAACACATAACCAACGTACCATTACCGTAGAACCTCTTAATTACGCCGAGATTGAAAATCAAGTTGCATATATCCGAAATCCGGTGATTATAAATATCAATTGGCGGTACAACATCAAGTGGGGAGAAGCGACAGCGGGACCACGTGGGCTGGCCCCATCAATAACATTCATCTAGCTCAAGGATGTTAAATCTGGTTCTTCTGGACAACAATCGGTCACAAGTAACCAGACTAATCTAAAGTTCTGAACGTGGAAACAATTAATTCAAGGAATAATGGCACAACTATCTAAAATGTCTAGAATTGATCCAGTGACATTATAATACAAGAAGGTTGTGCGTCCTCTCCAACTCGGATTAATATTGAACATTTGCATACTAGTTGAATCTTGAATAATGTTTCAAATCACAGACAATACTGAGGATTTGCTTAAATTGCAAGTTGAATCCTTTTATCTCCGAGCATGGACAAGAAGATTGAGGTTCTACTTGAATCTGAGTTTTATCCTGATTGGGAGAGGTAAGAACTATTTTGTCTCCACCCATGTGGGCACTGTTGACTATAGATGGACAAGACTGGGAGGTAGAAGGAAAGAAGGTAAATTTGTTTTGAGTTATTGGGAACAGTTATAGCATCAAGGCACCATGTGCACTTGTTAAGCTTCTTGAAGAATCCTGATGCAAGAAATTTGGCTCTCCTTTGACACCATGGGCCCTTCAGCATGCTTTGCATGAATGTCTTTTAATGCTTGATTTCGAATGAGGGGGTGATCAGTAATAGTTGTTGTTTTGTTCGCTTCATTATTTTTGTTAATTCAAGATGAAGTGCTATAGTGTTCTTGTTGTATACGCATGGTTGAGAATGGGTGCTACTACTCATAATATCATAAATAAAACAGGAAGTTGCATAACCAACAGTTTAAATATCCAAGAACCTAATTGCTCTTGACAATGTTACTGCTTAATCAACCTTGGAAAGCATGACAATGCAAGTCTCTAGCCTAACAAAATTGAATTATATTTGCATTTTGATATAAATGCGTGATGGATGTAATAGACCACCACATTTTTAGGTTTGGCCTATGGGGGTGGCTCTGTAATATCCCTTCCAATAAAAATATGCTGAGTGTGTTTCTCAATTTTTGCAAATTTTGGGTACAAACTTAGGAAAAGTGGGTGAAATATAATTAATTTAATTTTGTGTGGTAGGGGATGCCCCAAACATTAGACAAAAGGGAAGATTAATCACATACTAGGATGTGGGGACCACCCCATGAGAAAATACGCACTCCTTGAGGAAATTGAATTGGAGGGAAGAGGGAAGACGCAAGGAGATCGAATGGTGGAGCCCACAAGGAGAGAAAATGAGCAACAAATATAAATAGGAGAAGTGCCCTCCATTTTGGCATCCTTTTACAATCTAACTTTTGAACACAAGTTTTCTTGAGTTGTTTAGCCAAGTAAACTAGTGTTGTTTAGCACAAGGAATTCCCAAGTGGAAATTCTGTTACATTCGGCGAATTCGAGTGTCACCCTATGAGAGTATTTCAGAACTTAGTGGGGAGATATTTGTTGGACTTTGTGGGACACATCAACTCTTGCTTCAACTAGTTTGAACTTCCAAGAGGACACAGGGACAAAAATCAAACCACTAAGTTGAAAGATTTTTAAGGGGAATTATGGCCAATGAATTTAGGAGACATTTCATTGAGGGTGGACCAGTATTTGTGGAGAATTTCGGGGCTGGAAGTTGCTGCTCTTGAGAGAGCCAAACTCACCATTTTAGGGCTTATGCAGAAGTATTACTGGGCAAAATTTGTAGGGTTGTATTCATCTTATTTGTGCCGGGTTTTGGAAGAAATTTCACTCACATCTTCCAGAGGAAATTTGCAAGGCAATCCTACAACTAATTGAGAAGGAATTGGTGACATATCCAGCAGTTTGAATTGCGGGGGGATGCAAAAACTGTCAAGGAAGGCATAGCACCAAATTTGGGTAATTCTCGGAGGTAAGAATTAGCTCAAATCATTTCTGTGTTTTGATGGACTAGCCTCAAGGAGTCTATGCCTAATTTTGCATAATTTTTGGAGGAGTTTTGGTCCCACAAAACAACAGGATTATTTAGCAGCGAGTTAGGAGGAGTGAGCTTAAATTTTGGGTCTCGGGTGGTCAGTAGAATTTGCCAAAACCATTTTTGGGTTTTTCTGGGTTTTATGTGGGGAGACTTCAACAAAAATTTCAGAAATTTTAGGGCACTTTTGAGGGGTCAAATACATAGTTGTTTCCCGTTGCAGCAATAGTTTACACCAGACAAGGCACAGTTTTTTTTGTGAACTTTTTCAACACTTGGAGCCATTAATTTGTCACCTTGGTTTGGCCTTGCTTGCTGTAGTAGGCCTAAGTTTCTCTTATCACAATTATTGTACTCATAATTTATTATATTAATACAACGACTCAGAGTTTTTGCCCACATTTCAGTGTTTATTTGTGTACATTTGTGCATGCTTGAAATTTATAGTTGTAGCTAGTACATTGCTTCTGTTATCTATTGTACTTTTCCATTTGGAACATTACAATGGTATCAGAGCATGATCTTGGCCAGCTGTGGGGAGGCTAGCAAGATCATGGAGGAGTTGATGAGGCAGAGCCAACAATTGGTGAGGCAAAACCAACAGATCCTAGAGGGGATGCAACAAATGATACATAACCAAAGGAGAACCCAAGCATATGAACGCACACCCTAGTCGTACAACACCCATACCTATGGCCAATCTCGCCATCCTACCATGCCTCATTTCTTGGATGAACAGGAGGAGGATAAGTATGGTTTAGGGGTTGGATCATCAGGTAGAGGAGGGCAATTTGAGGGTGAGTCCAGGAGACGATTTTGTTGGTGGAGACCTAGTTTTAGACATCAGGAGTCTAAGGAGGACGCTGAGGGTACACAAGGTCATGAGAAGCACGTAGATACACCTGGTGTGACACATGAGCCACCCTTGCGGGAGTTTCCTTTGGTAGCCCGATTGACACGTTGGTGGAGATAGTTGAGCACACACCCATAGGACCTTTCATTGATGAGGTGCCAGTAGGCGCAGAGGTACCCAGAGTTGTGACAAAGTTCCTAAATGACTGCTACCTACAACAACATGGAGAACACCTTGAGGAGCGTGTGCTAGATGAGGATGTTATGCTTGAGGAGTTGCCCCTGGTGTGGTAGCTTAGGACTCCTATTGAGCCCATGATGGAGGAGGATGGGAAATCATCTTTTGGGTCTGCCATCGATGGGGAGCAAATATATACACAGGCATCTAGCAGAGTTGCATTACTTCCAGTCAGTAGCAAATATTGTTAGGTTACCTCTACACGTTGGAGGGAGAGTGGTTGAGTTACCTAGATAGATCGTATATGTTGACCAAGACAGTGAGACAAGGCAACATGAGTTGCACAGGGCATAGTGCTTGCAGAGTGGAGTTGTTACGTATATTGGTGCTCTTGCATTTGATCCCTCTCATGGGGTTGGATGGTTCGAGAAATTGAGCTGGTATCCGATGCAGCGGGTTAGGTGTTAGGATGTATCCATGGCCATGGTTCAACAGGGGCTGTGGGTTACCAGAGGGGCTCGAGGGCCAAACTATTTTTGGGATCCAGGTGAGGTTCCCCATCACATCATGGAGTCAGTGAGTGATGGTAGTAACTGTGCACTGGATCCGGGGACTGAGGGCACACACACCCACAATTCTCTATCAGAGTTTTGAGCAGCTCTAGTGGCTAGCTAGATAAATAGGGGAGTAGGTGGACTCTATGAGTTGTCTTGGCATGTGAATCAGGCGCGGAGTCACAAGATGATCAACATACTCTTGCAGAGGATGATCAGAGGAGGTGGCATCGATAGGCCACCAGACAAAGCATTGTACGAGGATGAGGCTTTCCTACGGATATGTGGGGTGCGGAGGACACCAGGGAGTAGCACCTTAGTGACACCGTCGTTGGCACATAGGGAGGTTTGCCTGTTAGATCTCTTTGAGAGGATCAGGAGGGGAGGTCCACCCATTCGAGGTCATGGAGGTGTGGTAGTAGAGATGGTGACCCTGACAAGATGCAGGTTGTTGCACACTGACTCAGCCTTTGGCCATGGCATTCTGTGGTGTATAGAGATATGCAGTGATGAGCGCCTCTTGAGTATATCCATAGGGACTTGCATACAGTCACAAAGGAGCTGGTTGTTGTCCCTTGATGCCCTCATCACAAGCAGTAGGGCACAAGAGACTCACCTAAGGCAATTGGACGTGACCCAAAGTATCATGAACAAGAGAGAATTTTTCCTGTTGGGGCAGACAGACTATGCGCTTGTTGGCACGTGGAGGCGTAGGGATGATATGGTATGTTGCAGAGGTAGCATATGCTTTGCCTTGAGTCCCCCCTTGAGGGTATGATAATGGGGGATCTGTATGACACACCTTTGGCAGGGCATTTTGAAGCATTGCAAGGGCATGCGACGTAGGGGATGATAAACTTGTTCTACAGGAGGGCACGTAGGGTTCTGGCAGTTTTTGGATACACCATCAGGAGACGGGATGGTAGAGTTTGTTGTGTGGCCAGGCAGGAGCAGGGTCATGGGGTATACACCAGATTGTCCCTTGATATATGGAGCCTATACCCGCAGGGATTAGAGGTGAGGCGTAGCTGGATCACAACAGTTGTCAGAATTATGTCGCCGCAACTTGGGAGTTAAGGTTTCAATTGACGAGTGGATCACTCCACTTCGAGATTAGTAGGACCCTGACAGAGAGAGATCTATCTCATTCTTTGTTGATTTGAGGTAGCATCGGATGTGCTCTAGCCACAAAAATTGGTGGAGAGGGTAAGGCACATGAGATCTCCAATACCAGAAAGGGTTTGGGTAGATTCTAAACAGTTTGGGAGATATTAAAATAATTAATATTTTTAATGAAGTTACTAAGTCTAAACTTAGGGAAAATAAAATATTAATGTGAATTAATATAAAACTGTGTTAGAATGGTCCAAAAGTCATGGATCAAGCTAGATCTAATATTAGTCGTTGATTAGGGACTTAATCTCGGCCGTTGATTTGTCAACGAGAAAAGTATAAGAGGAGGCTTGAAGGTCACTTAGAGAACACACTGAAGGAGAGCAGTTAGTTCAATTTCTGGAGCGAGGTTAGCTGAGAAATTGAACTAGTGGTCTAGTGAGCAGTAAGGAGGCAGCAAGTACGGAACAAAGAGACAGGATCAGCGAATAGAGATCAGCGTTGAGGCAGGAGAGGCAAACATAGGGCATTTCAGGTAAACGCAGAGGCAGCAGGAGACTGCAGAGTCATTAACTGGGCCTGCATGGGTGACGCAGAGAGGGCCAGGGCTGATGCAGAGGGTCTGAGAACCACAGAGAGGTCAGCCGGGCTGACGCTGGGATTGGGAGAAGTGCTGGAGAATTTTTTCTTTATGTGGGTAAGCCAGTTTGGCACCCTGTTGTACTAAAGAAATGCTGAATAATAAAAACCTCCCTTTCTGCACCGGTTTTCCCACATTGGGGTTTTCCGAGCACTGTTGTCCAAAATAACTGTCAATGTGTCGATTCTTGTGCATATGTTTGTTTCTGTATTACGATGTGATATCAACAACAATATTTATTTTAATTTTTATTGAAGTAATTTCATAAATAACTTATTGTGGAATAGGTAGGAAAAATAAATTAGTTGCTGCAGTGATAGATTTTTCACATAGTATCAGAGCGAGTAATCAGAGACAGGAAGGGAAAATCAATTATGGGTCGAGACCACGATGCGGAGGCATTCACATCAGGGGACTCACACAGATTTTCAGAAGATTGCACAAGAGAAAGAGATTTTGATTCTCTATGTTAGCTTCCAGGCCGGAAGAAGAAGTGGCGTGTATGACTAGTGCTACATCATCAGAAGTATGGTATATAGATAGTGGAGCCTCGTGGTATATGACGAGAATCAGGGAGTGTTTCTCAAAATATCGAGAAGAGAAGATGAACTTTCAGATCACCATGGGGAACAAGGCAAAGTGTACTCCAGTAGGTAAGCGTACCATAGTCTTTCAGACAGAATCGGGAGAACGGGTCCGTGCTACAAATGTGCTGCATGTACCAAGATTGGGGATGAATTTACTTTGCGTGTCACAATTACAAGGCAAGGGCTATGATGTCTACTTCATAAAGGAGAAGGTCTACGTCAAACACCCGAGCTAGAAAAAAAAAAGCGTAGATCAGGATCGAAAGTAATCGATTGTATAGATTACAACTAGAATCACCAATGGCACTAATAGGCAGTCATGGAGACAAGGACTTGAACGAACTATGGCACAGAAGAATGGGTCACTTGCACCATGGAGCTCTGAGAATTCTCAGGAGCACTGTAACACGGGTTCTAGATCTGAGTATGGAACGAGATGATGTATGTAGGGGATGTGCTCTAGGAAAGTATGCCAATGTAGTATTTCCTAGGAGCAAACATAGGGCTAAGAGTGTACTAGGATTGATACACTCAGATATTTGCGGACCTATGTCTGTCAAAACTCTTAGTGGTGCCGAGTATTTCCTTACCTTCATTGATGACCACTCAAGGTAAACTTGGATTTATTTTCTGAAAACAAAGGATGAGGTTTTCTATCGATTCAAGGAGTTCAAGGCTCTAGTGGAGAATATGATTGGGAAGAAAATAAAAGTTTTGCGCTCAGATAATGGTGGAGAATATGTCGATAAGGACTTCACTGATTTTTGCACTAAGAAGGGCATCAGAAGAGAGAGGACAACAACCTACAATCCGGAGCAGAATGGGGTAGCATAAAGAAAGAACAAGACTATTGTAGAAGCAGCTAGCGCTGTGATGTATGATTAGGATATGCCAAAATTCCTGTGGGCGGAAGCATTCAACACAACAGTCTATGTTCAGAACAGTACTCCTCATCGGGCATTGGGCAAGATTACTCTAGAGAAAATCTTCACAGGGAAGACACATGAAGTTAGTCATTTCATGATATTTGGGAGTTTAGCATATTGTTGCATACCCAAAGAAAAGAGGAAGAAGCTGGACCAGACTGCGAAAAAGGGATATCTGGTGGGATATAACGAGAACGCTAAGGCATACATAATCTATCTTCTAGGGAGCAGGAAGGTCATAGTACGACGAGATGTAAAGTTCATGGAGGACAGGGCTTTCAGAAGATCTCGTGAGATGCCTTCCGAGGAGCAAACGAAAGAGGAGCCGTTGGTTAAGCCTCTTCAACCAACAGAAGCAAAGAATTCTTCCTCAGAACTGGAAGATTCTCAGGATGAGGAGGAGGAGCAAACAAAAGCACTTGCTGACAAAGGAAGAACTAGGAGGGAACTTCGTCAGATTCTGCGAGATGCAGAGGACTTCATCGGTGCACCAAGAAACAATAAGAGGGAGCGAAAACAACCAGATAGAGATCATGCATTAGTAGCTCGGGATGGAGAGCCTGCCAATTTCAAAGAGGCAACTCAACATCAGGTTTGGCTAGATGCGATGGTAGAGGAATACAACTTCATAATGGTAAACGATGTCTGGGAGGTGGTGCCAAGGCCTCAAGACAGATCAGTGGCAGGTTCAAGATGGATCTACAAGATCAAATACGATGCAGACGACAACATTGAGAAATACAACACTAGGTTTATAGCTAAGGGGTATATGCTAAAAAAGAAGGGATTGACTATGAGGAGACCTTCGCCCCGGTAGCCAAGTATACATCTATTAGGATCGTGATATCTCTTGTAGCCCAGATGGGATGGGAGATCCATCAGATGGATGTTAAAACGACATTTCTGAATGGGGTAATAGAAGAGGAGGTATACATTGAACAACCAGAGGGCTTTGAAACTCATGAGAAGAAGTCTCATGTATGCAGATTGAAGAAAGCCTTGTATGGGATGAAACAGGCACCGAGAGCATGGTATGGTTGAATAGATGGCTACTTGTAGAAGATGGGGTTTGTCAAGAGTGACGCGGATCCAAATCTCTACTATCTGGTTGTAGAGAACGAGCTGCTAATCTTAGTATTATATGTGGATGATCTCTTTTTGACAAGATCATCCAGACTCATTGGGGACTGCAAAAAGAATCTAGCCACATAATTCGATATGAAGGATTTGGGATGAATGCACTACTTCCTAGGGTTGGAAGTTTGGTAGCAGAAGGGAGAAATCTTCCTTGGGCAAGGGAGGTATGCTACAGAAATCCTGAAAAGATTCGGGATGGAGGACTGTAGACCTATGGCTATGTCAATGATCACCAACTAGAAGAAGATTGATGCATCAAAAGACAAGGATGTCGATTCCACCCTATACAGGCAGCTCATAGGGTCCCTGATGTATCTCGTCAATAACAGGCCAGACATTTGTTACGCTATAAACACCCTCAGTCAATTCATGGTGGAACCAAAGAGGGCACACTGGGCAACAACCAAACATGTTCTCAGGCATTTACAAGGTATAGTCGATTATGGGCTCTTGTACACTAAAGGTAAGGATATCAGTTTGAGTGGATTTACTGATGCAGATTGGGCAGGAAGTTCAGTGGATCAGAAAAGTACCTCTGGGTACTGTTTCAACATTGGATCAGGAATGATCTCCTGGTGCAGTAGGAAACAGAAGTCCGTGGCTCTGAGCTCATCTGAGGCAGAATATATGGCAGCAAGTACAACTTCGTGTGAGGCATATGGCTTACAAAATTGCTAGTGAATCTATTCAGAAAGAATATGGAGTCGACTAGGATCATGTGCGACAATCAGAGTTGCATCAAGCTCTCTGAGAATCCAGTGTTTCATGATAGGTCGAAGCATATTGATATCTGGTGTCACTTTGTTAGACACTGTGTCCAATGAGGAGCTGTATAAATGAGCTACACTCCTACAGGAGAACAGGTGGTGGATATCCTCATCAAGGCCCTTGGAAGGACAAAGTTTGACTACTTCAGGGAAAAGATGGGGATGGTGAAGAACCTGTTTCAGAAGCAGAAATGGGAGTGATAGCAACATGGATGCAGAGGGAGTGGTAGTGCGGATGCAGTGTTGGGATAAAGGACCAGCAGCGGCACAGATGCAAAGGGAGTTGTTGTACAGATGCAACAGTGGCAGTGGCAGAGCCATGGGCAACGGTACAGGATGCAACAGTGCAGAGGACGATGGGCAGCAGGCCTAGCATCAGCATAGGGACCGATGCCGGATGATCAGGGTGATGCTCAGTGAGGAGTATTGCTAGAGCACAGTTCTCGCTAAGAGGGAGTGTTGATTTGATGTAGCATCGGATGTGCTCTAGCCACGAAAATTGGTAGAGAGGCTAAAGCACATGAGATCTCCAATACCCAAAAAGGGTTTGAGCAGATTCTAAACAGTTTGGGAGATATTAAGATAATTAATATTTTTAATGAAGTCCCTAAGTCTAAACTTAGGGAAAATAAAATATTCATATGAATTAATATCAAACTATGTTAGAATGGTCCAAAAGTCATGGATTAAGCCAGATCTAATCTTAGCCGTTGATTAGGGACTTAATCTTAGTCGTTGATTTGTCAACGAGAAAAGTATAAGAGGAGGCTTAAGGGTCGCATGGAGAACACACTGAGGGAGACTAGTCAATTCAATTTCTGGAGCGAGGTTAGCTGAGAAATTGAACCAGTGGTCTGGTGAGCAGTCAGGAGGCAACAAGTACAAAACAAAGAGACGGGATCAACCACTAGAGATTGTCGTTGAGGCAGGAGAGGCAGACGCAGAGGCAACAGGAGATTGCATAGTCATTAACTGGGCCTGCGTGAGTGATGAAGAGAGGGCCAGGGCTGACGCAGAGGATCTAAGAGCCACGCAGAGGTTAGCCGGGCTGACGCTGGGATTGGGAGAAGTGCTAGAGAATTTTTTCTCTCTGTGGGTAAGCCAGTTTGGCACCCTGTTGTACTAAAGAATTGCTGAATAATAAAAACCTCCCTTGCTACATCGGTTTTCCCACATTGGGTTTTTTTGGGACTGTTGTCCAAAATAACTGTGTCAATGCGTTGATTCTTGTGCATATGTTTGTTTCTGTATTATGGTGTGATATCTGCAACAATATTTATTTTAATGTTTATTGAAGTAATTTCATAAATAAATTATTGTGGAATAAGTAGGAAAAATAAATCAGTTGTTGTAGTGATAGATTTTTCACATTCTTAGGTCAACACATGGGAGATCGCTGAAGTTTTCTCCACATGGCAAGGCAGGTATTCCCTGTTGTTGCTTAAGATCATGGCTAGCCATGGGATGGGATGGGAGGCTCGGGCATTGTTGAGTTGTCCTCACATGTTGGGCATAACTTTGGTCATTACCTATATGGTGGCTGAGAGATACATGAGGGGAGGACCTAGTATGAGCATGTTGGACCGCTGATTATGACTAGAGAGCCGCAACGTGAGCATGGCAGTTTCCTTTTGCAATTAACACGAGATCCCAGCCTCTCAAGGATTGGAAATTCAACCACATTCAGGGATGTGTTAGTTTCTACAGTGGAAGATTGTACAGGCCTTCCATTGGGTTTCAATTGCACGAAGAGTAGTTCGCCACCTAGAGATTCACTGATGACTTGGGGCACTACACTAGTATGGTAGGATGATTGGCATGTGTGGTCCTTGGAGGTCATTGGCACTACTCAGTGGCAGGGAACAGGAATTGGGAGCGATGGGTCTCCAATGTGGCTGTGAGATCCAAGGATCCATTGGGTTAGAGGACTACTTTGTTTTGGGAGGATCATGGGGATGACAGAGATAGGATTGCATCCTCCTTCGGATGCCAGGTCAGAGACCATCAAGATGATCACTACAGGTCGAGGAAGTCCCTTCTCACTATTGTTTCGACAAGAGACTGAGTGTGGATCAGTAGATGATAACCTTGGCGGGGTGCCCTGACAGGATAAACCTGCATGTAGTGGAGTTGCCCCTTATTGGATTTGTAGTGGAGGTTTACCGGAGTGGATGACTTTGTAGGAGCATGGGAGGGTCGCAGTTATGACCAAACCGAGAAACATCCACTTGGTTGACTCACTTTGAGATTAGTTTGGGACTCGGGAGCTACAGGGCTGAGCAATTGGGTTACGGATTGGGGAGAGTGGGTTCGCACCAGGGGAGGTCACCTAGATCTGTCATTAGGACTCCGTTCGATAGAAGGAACTTCACTTCCCAGAGACCAGTTAAGATAGGATAACGCCTCACTTGGGTGGCTATATGACTGGCAGGAGGTGGTCGTGATCGGCATGCCATGACGAGGGTTCTATTTTATGGGACTTGGGTTGTATCTTCAGGAGTTCGCTCTTGTGGTACCCAAGATCAATTTTCTAGTGGGACAACTTTATGTGGAATTGATAGGGGTTTGGTAGCATTGAGGTGCTCTGCTTATCAACAAGAGGTGGGAGGACTCTCACATCCCTACACCTTGGGTTTGCGCATGGGGCGATGGGTGCTTCACATAGAGCGGGATGACTTGGGTCCCTAGTATCTGGGACTCCTTTATGACAAGTTAGCACATGGATCGGGAGTGGCTCAGTGGCACAATTGGGACCCCGTATTGCTTACAGTGTTAGTTAGGTTAGCAAGGAAAGAGCACTTGTTTAGGAATTTCTTGAGGACAAGCAATTTTGGCAGGGAAGACTGTAATATCCCTTCCAATAAAAATCCGCTAAGTGCCTTTCTCAATTTTTGCAAATTTTAGATGGATAAAGTTTGGGTACAAACATAGGAAAGGTGGGTGAAAATTAATTAATTTAATTTTGTGTGGTAGGGGAGGCCCCAAACATTAGACAAAAGGGAAGATTAATCACATACTAGAATGTGGGGACCACCCCATGAGAAAATACACACTCCTTGAGGAAATCGAATTGGAGGGAAGAGGGAAGAGGCAAGGAGATCGAATGGTGGAGCCCACAAGGAGAGAAAAGGAGCAAAAATTATAAATAGGAGAAATGGCCTCCATTTTAGCATCTTTTGACAATCTAACTTTTGAACACAAGTTTTCTTGAGCTATTTAGCCAAGTAAACCAGTGTTGTTTAGCACAAGAAATTCCCAAGTGGGAATTCCACCTCTACCTTTGGTGAACTTCGAGCGTCACCCTAAGAGATATTTTAGAGCTTAATGGGGAGATATTTGTTGGAGTTCGTGGGACACATCAACTCTTGCTTTAGCTAGTTCGAACTTCCAGAAGGATGCAGGGACATAAATCGAACCACTGAGTTGAGGGAGTTTCAAGGGGAATTTTGGCCAGCGAATTTAGGAGAAATTTCATTCAGGGTGGACCAACATTTGTGGAGAATTTCGGGGCCGGAAGTTGTTGCTCCTTAGAGATCTAAACTCACCATTTTAGGGATTGCGCAGAAGTATTACCAGGCAGAATTTGTGGGGTTGGATTCATCTTATTTGTGCCGGGTTTTGGAAGGAATTTCATTAACATCTTCCGGAGGAAATTTGCAAGGCAATCCTACAACTAATTGAGAAGGAATTGGTGACATATCCAACAATTTGAATTGTGGGAGACGCAAAAACTGTCAAGGAGGTCGTAGCACCAATGGGAGGTCGGAATTAGTCCAAATCATTTATGGGTTTTGTTGGACTAGCCTCAAGGAGTCTGCTCCTAATTTTGCATAATTTTTGGAGGAGCTTTGGTGCCCCAAAACAACAGGATTATTTAGCAACGAGTTAGGAGGAGTGAGCTTAAATTTTGGGTCCCAGGTGGTCAATAGAATTTGCCAAAACCCTTTCTGGGTTTTATGTGGGGAGATTTTAGCAAAAATTGCAGAAATTTTTGGGCAATTTTAAGGGGTCAAATACATAGTTTCCCATTGCAGCAAAAGTTTACACTGGGCAAGGCGTAGTTTCTTCTCCGAGCTTTTTCGGCACTTGGAGCCATTGCTTTGTCACCTTGGTTCGGCCTTGCTTGCCGTAGCAAGCCTAAGTTTCTCTTATCACAACTATTGTACTCATAATTTATTATATTAATACAATGGCTCAGAGTTTTTACCCACATTTCAGTGTTTATTGGTGTATGGTTGTGCATGCTTGAAATTTATAGCTGTAGCTAGTTCTTTGCTTATGTTATCTATTGTATTTTTCCATTTGGAACATTACAAGCTCATTATGTGAGACCGTTGGGTGGAACTCAATACAAAGACATAGTTATGTGTTTATTGAATTTGATGCGAACAAGTAGATCTGGGCTCAATAATGTACATATAAACCCATTCAATATAATCCCAAATACCGGGGATCTGAGAAAGTAACAAACCCACACCTTAAATAAGCTCGACCGAAGACAAGCCTCACATAAAGTTGGAACTATTTGTACTAATTTTTGTTTTGTTTTGCAGAACTTGTGATTTATAGGAAAATGGATAATCTACAACATTGTTCAGCACTGAGATTCAACGCTTAAAATAACAGACAATGAACATTCATGTCATAATAATGGAGGCAACTTCTCTAGTATGTGGCTTAGATTCTATCTATACTTCTGTGTTCGTCGGTGCCCAAACGATCACCTCTGGGGTTACAACTTTGGGTGACAACTATATTTCCAAACAAGTGTTGAGTTCTCAACCTTTAGAACCCAAAAAACAGAAAAATTCATTAGTCAAAGAGGAGAAAGGGCAACTCTCTATGGTGTTGGGTGACGATATTGAGATGCATTTGTACAAATGTTCGAGCTTGCATGGGTGGGTTGTGCACGAGGACTTCACTTCAATGGGAAGACGATTAATGACTGGATGTCTAAGGAATGGGGGGAGCACATTAATCCTTTGTCATCTTTCAAGGTCCTAGTAAGAGGATGGTTCAATTTTTTCTTCAACTCTTATGTAGAGGTTCAATGGGTTATGAATAAAGTATGGAGTATATACACCTCTCCAATCCTTCTCAAGCATTGGACCCCCCTATTTGGTCATGCGCAAGAAAAGATGGATTAATCCCCACTCTGGGTTAGCCTTCCAGGCCTACAAGTTCAGTTTTGGTTGCGCAGGCATTGACAAAGATCAAGAACAAACTTGGGGAATGCCTCAAGGTGGATTTATTGTTCAAAGATTCTGATGAGATGAAAGTGGCAAGGGTTTTAGTGTATCTAGACATTTGAGTAGGACTCTAAGGTGAGATATTGCTTTCTCATAATGACACTATTTCCACACAGGTACTAGACTATGAAGGCATTCCTTTCTGTTGTCGGTGATGCCATAAGAACAAACACAAAGCGAAAAACTACAATTTGGGTTTTCATGGAAAGTATGGGGTAGCTAAGTCCTCTCCACACAAGAAAAGAGGGGTAGAGCATGCAACAAAAGAGGCAGATGCAATATCCTCATCACTCAGGCTTGCAGACGAACCACCAATTGTTGACACCAGCAACCACATCTCCTCTTTGGGGATGAGAGTGGATCATACGCCCACAAAACCAATGGTGGAGGCTATAGAGACACACAGGAAACATACTCGAGAAGCCTACTGACCATCAATAATTTTCATAGGCTACATAGACTATGGTTACTTTTTTTCCTACTCCCTCGTTTTCATCTTTTGTTAGTAGTTTCTTAGAATTGGGGAAGAAATGGACTATTTTGAGGCGTGTTTCTATTGTGTACACTGATGGGCACCCTTCTTCTCATATGAAACTGGTTCCAAGTATTCTCCCTGTATTAACCATTGATAGGATTGACCACCCTCCTATAGTATCATCTCTTGAAGGCGATTCCTCAAAATCCAACACCCATGAACCCAGATATTAATTAGAACCCAAACCTCCTCTTCCTCTACCTCCAGTGTCAACAAGGGTTTGGGTTTCAATCCCTCACATGGGAGTTGCAAACAAGGGTCATGATCGAAAGTCGAACCTTTCCAAAGCACAAAACAAAGTAGTCTTGGAACAAGCTTCTAGAAAACAATACACCATTGATGGGGTTCTTAGAGCACTACAAACCCCAACAAAAGTCCCCCCATGTTCTTTGTTTTAATTGTCGGGGTTTGGCCAACCCATCTAAACAACTGGCCCTTCATAGAATTGTTACTTCAAATAATGTTTTGGTGCTCCTCCTACAAGAAACTTTGGGGCATGGGGAAACTATTTGGGCTAGCTTACTCAAATTGTTTCCTGGTTGGGAATTCATCTGTTTGGATGTGATTGCCAGATCAAGTGGTCTAGTAATTAGGTGGAATCCTCGATTTATAAAGGAGCTTGGTTCCTGGGGCATACGTTCAGTTTTGGGGCTTACCTTTCATTTTGTTGAATTGGATAAATATTTTTTGGTCATCAATGTATATGGACCCCAAGAAGACAAGCTCCTATTCTGGGAAGCTCTTGCAAAGGCATCTTTCTTCTCAACAAGCAACTCAATTTTGGGGGAAAATTTAAAATTTTCCATTAGTTTGGCAGAAAGTTAGGGGCCAAGGTCACAAGTTGATCCCAATACAACTTTTTTCTCTACTTATCTAAGGGTTCATCAACTTACTAATGTAGATCCTTTGAAACTAAAGCCTACCTAAAGGAATAACAGAACAAGACTAGAAAGGATTGCCAAAAGATTGGACCACTTTCTCCTAGTGTAGCAGCTCGTGGATGACATTCCACTTATTCAATAATGGATTGGGGAGGTCGGTGGTTCTGATCACTCTTCTATATTTTGGAGCTAAAAGGTCAAGGCAGGAAACCCCCTTCCCCTTCCAAGTTAAACACAATATGGATCAAGGATGAATCTTTCTTAGAATTGGTCTGAAATACCTAGAGGCGTTTTTTTCCACAAGCTAGATATTCAACAATTGCTCAATTTTCCCATAGCTTAAAATCTATCAAACAAGTTATTGTTTCTTAGTCGGTTAGTAAGAGTCTTCAAGGCACTCATGAAATGTGGGCTATTGAAGAGGGGATCTCAAATCTATCTCTGAAGAGGCTCTTGAAGGTTTTGAATCAAGGATTCAAAAACAATATTAGTTGGACTGGAAGGTAAGAAGAGAAAAATCATGGATGACCAAGAAGCAACTTGTCGTCTAAAGAGTTGAGCTATGTGGCTCAAGGCTGGGGGCAAGAATACTAAGTTCTTTATAAATTAAAGAAAAGGGTGGAAAATGAGCAACACTATTTGGCAACTAAAAGATCAAGATGGTAATAACGTCTCTTCTTTTGATGATCTGGCTGCTCTTGCATGCATACACTTTAGTGGACTCTTCAAAGCTATCACTGAAGAGGCTCTCAAAGGTTTTGAATCAAAGGATTCAAAAACAAGATTAGTTGGACTGGAAGGTAAGAAGAGAAAAATCATGGATGACCAAGAAGCAACTTGCCGTCTAAAGAGTTGCGCTATGTGGCTCAAGGCAGGGGACAAGAATGCTAGGTTATTTCAAAATTAAAGAAAAGGGTGGAAAATGAGCAACACTATTTGACAACTAAAAGATCAAGATGGTAATAATGTCTCTTCTTTTGATGATCTCGCTGCTCTTGCATGCATACACTTTAGTGGACTCTTCAAGGCCCCTCTGGGAGTCCCTATTGTTGAAGTGGTTTGCACCGCCTTGCTTTTTCCGCGTTTTTCTCTTGATGTAGACAACGAGCATCTGATGGAAGAGGTTACCATGAAGGAATCTATGGAGGTTTTGTCCAGTTTCCAAAAGGATAAGGGTCTAGGTCCAGATGGCAGGTTGGTAGAATTCTTTTTGGGCCTCTTTGATATTATTGGTGAAGATCTACTTCAAGTGGTCGAGGAGTCACGAACCACATGAAGGATTCATTCAGTGTTCAACTCAACTTTCATTGCTCTGATTCCTAAGGTGGATAACCCAGTCCCTTATGATGATTTTAGACCCATCTCCCTATGCAACTGTATCTACAAGATCATAGTAGAAGTCATTGCTCGAAGATTAAATCCCATTCTATCAAATGTCATCCCAAAGGAACAATTTTCCTTCCTCAAAAGCAGACAAATACATGAGGCTATCAGAGTGGCTAAGGAAGGTTTACACAACCTAAAGCAACATAGGTTGAGGGTTGCCATTATGAAAATTGTTCTTTCAAAAAATTTCAATAGGGCAACCTAGATATACATTTGGCTACTTCTCACTCATTTGGGGTTCGAACTTGCTTTCATTAATTGGATCACGAGTTGTATCCCTATGGTCTCCTTTGTTGTTCTCATAAACGAATTTGCCTTTCCCTTCTTCTCGGCAGAGCGTGGTATACATCAGGGATGTCCATTGTCTCCTCTTCTATTTCTATTGATAGCTAAGGGTCTCAATAGATCTCTTGACGATCTCAAAAGAAGGGGCTCATTAGTTGACATTATGGTGGCTCCTAATTGTTGCATCACCCATTTGTTTGTTGATGACATACTCATATTCTGCAATGGCTCTGTTACCGCTCAAACTAGAAAGGGTCCTAAAAGGGGATCCTTGGAGGGCTACTACCAGATTAAGGGCAACAATGGAGCAATAGCCCACTGTCACATCGGCTATTGGCTCCCTACTCTTTACGAACTTTCACCGATAGGAGGAGACCCGATATAATAAGGACCATGAAATAGAATAAATCGATGATAGGGTGAGGGGTGATCCTAAGGGGCCTATTCGCAAGAAAAGCTCAAATATGTGGCTTGCTTGCTTCAGAGTGCAAGTTTGGAAGGCTCTCAAGGGCGGGCTTAAGGAGAATTTCAAGGTTTAGGTTCAATAAGTTGTGGGACCACATGGGACCAAGCAGACCTGAGGTTAGGTCAAGGGAATGGGGTTGAACAACCAATGATGTGCTTGACTTAATCAAGGAGGAGAAGGGGATCAAGGAAGGAATTTTCAATGAAAGGTAATGCAATGATCCAAGTGAGGTTTCAGCGAAAGGAAACCTAGGGCAAGGGACGGTCCCCAAGCTAGGGCTTGCAATATCTTGAGATTGCACTATCGGATTTGCTTGAAATTTGGAGTGCCTCTAGAGCAAACTCTAACACAGCTCTAGACCAAAAATCGAAGTATTTGGATGGCTAGATTGTGAGATAAGTCATGTCCTAGGTGACCTAATGGGCTATGCCTAGAAAAGAAGAGGGAGGAGAAGAAATAAGGTTTAAGGTGATCACCTTATGGTGGACTAGTACCTAATCCTTTGGGGAGATTGAAGTCATGTAGAATTATGACTATGGACATTGAATTTTCTATGTCAAGGAGGCCTCAAAGACAACTTCACATAGCATTAGGGCAAGAACATAAGCAACTTCAAGAAATTTATACTTCGTTTTGCAAAATTGATGGCTTATCAAGATGAATTTCAATGAAGAAGCATCTCTAAGAACATTCATTCATAATACATGGCCCATACATGAAGCATCATTATCTAGAAACCGAATTTCCACAACTTCGCATAAATGGATGTAGTAAATTAGCCCTAGTATAGCGAAATCCCAACAACAATGTATGTGACAAAAATAGGAAAGAAAATAGCACAGTAAATTACACTTATGTATTCGGAGTATATCCAACCATCAAGATTTGCTAATCAATAATCTCCAAGACGAGGAAACAATCCAAACATCAAAATTCATTACATGCTCCAAAATTCGTCCTCCAAGAAGGATAGCGAAATTCGCAAGAGAGATACAAGTCCAATCCAAGTTATGATGATAAAATGAAATCACCTCACTTGTATACACTTTTAATGAGTTCGATTTAGCTAATTAGGCCTACATTAGCCCCTAAAATAAAATAATGTGCAAAATAACTAACTTTTGGTGACAAGCCCACCAAACTAGCTTATAAACAAAGGAATAAGCCTCTTAAGAGGTTGAATTATCAATAATACATATTGTTGGGCCTTCTAAGAAGTATGATGAAATACATAAGTGCCATAATGATGAATATGACTCCCAAAAGTAGTGGGCAAGGGGTTTGCCCCTTGTTCTCCAAATAATAAACCTATGGTACTCCCAATGGGTGTGAGGGCACACAAGTAACCTTATGGGTCTCCAAAGTAGGTCGAAGATGCCTATAGACTATTTGTAAGGGCTCAGACGATGGTGTAAGTGATGCCACATCAGCATACAAGTCCTGGGTCATCTGCCAAGTGCATGGTACAACAATGGGGCCGACTAGGCATGGTGAACCAAATGCATTTTCCTCATCCAATAGGTGAATCTCGAGCAATCTCTGAACAGCTATTGGGATCCACAGAGTGTTGTCTACTGTTGTGGAGGACCCTGGTTCTCAACACATACCCTACATGTGCCAATGTAGCCCTCTGGAGGGTTAGGACCTTGTATAGGGAGATTAAACCCAAAATGGATACCATTTACAATCCTGCATAAGATCCATTGCGTCCCCTAGCCTTCCATTACAACAAATCATCAAAGGAAAACGAGTTAAAGAGCTTACAAACCATGGACAATAGGTGAGCACTTCATAATGGCATGCTCTTCCATAGTGGGCTTTGGCATGTGCTAATGTCTCCAAGCTCAAATGGGGTTAACCAAGTATCATATTAGGTGGTTTCTACCTATAAAGAAGATATTATGTCCAATGTACATCCTTCAATGGGTGGTGGCATGTCATAAAAAGATGAATGGAGTAGGGAATGAAAAGGGGCAACCTTGGGCCACATGCTGGGGTACTAGGGTAGCTAGCAAAAGGGAAACCCACATTTGGGTATATAATTTATAAGAGGGAGCAATCATGGTACATGAGGTGCCTCGGCCTTGATTTTTCTACCATCCTTTCTATGCCTTTTGCCTTTTATGGTTTTTCTTTGATTAATTTCTCAGGGCTCAAGGGATAAGAACATGATGTATAAGGTATAGCAGTTGATATCCCGTTTAAGGTAGGGTGGTTCATCACCCACCAGGGGTTGAGACAATCATGGGTTCTTGAATGATAAAAGAGGCTCATCTAGGGGCTATAGGAACCAAGGTGATGGCCAGAACAATGGGGTAGATCTCATGCATTGGCTTTAGCCCACGTGCTAAATGTGTGTGTCCTTTGCATTTTTTGGTACATTTTCCTGATGAATGTGGCCAATTATGCTTTTACTTTTCTTTTCAGCTGCATCAAACTCAAGGTCATCGTTCCAGGCCCAATCCAAGGTGTGGGCAATGGGGAGGGAAAGGCTAACCCTATGTGGACCCAGTGGAGGAATGTGGACCCAGTTGGGAGGAATGATGAATGAGGTTATAACGAGCAGAAGGGGAGTGATATATGTGGATGAGGGAGCGGGACCGCACAACCAAAATTAGGGTTTCCCCTTAAGTACCATCCCTAAAGCCCAAAGGTCAGTTAAAGAGATCCCCCAAGGGACTAGAGTCCAAGGTTAACATCCAAAAGAGGTCTAGGGGACAAGAGCACAAACCTAGCCCACTCTTTCCGCCGAATCCCTCCATTAATCCATGCCCAAAAGTACCCATGATAAGCAAACTACAATACTCAATTACCAAATGACAAGGCTTAGGTGGCGGAGAAATGGCACAATGAGCTAGTTGGTGGCTGCAAGGGGCTGCTGGTTGAGGACCATTTTCTAGAAAAAAAAATAAAAAAAAATTCGAGGGATACCACCCACAAAATGGTGGTTAACATCTGGCTCCGACTGGGACATGATCTATCGAATAGTGGGTGAAGCTACACGAACAGGGAGTCATAAGAACACTAGCAATCTCATGGTACACCGCATACCTATTACCTGCACATAGATGAAAAACATGGGGCAACATGCTTTCGCAACATCTCATGATCGCACATGCTTGGATTAGACCCATAAAATCGACTCATAAAAATAACTTTCAAATGTAGTTTTAAATTTAAATGTAGCTAATCTTTCATGTGAAATATCATATGACATTAATGCGAAAATCAGTATGCAATGCATCCTATCCTAACATGCATATGGTACAAAACTGATACTAAGTGTCATCATAAAGCCAGTGCAACCAACATATCACCAAATTAATATAAATATGCCAACCTATATGATTACTCATGTAGAAAATGCCAAAGCGAATGTGGACAAAATCATATGGATGATAAGGCCGATGGGAGGTAGAAAAATAGAATGCTCACACATGGATGATCATGTGAGAAGAGGTAAGGAAGGATGCGATCTAGTCCATGAGATCCTATCTTCTAACCAAAATATAGAGATGTCAATAATTAGGCCCATAAACTATTGATGGATGGCAACCTCGGGCATATGATGGTCCTTATAATTTATGCCATATTTTATGGCCTCTATAGGGTTATGACTAGTAGGAACAAGAGACTGATGAGATGGAGAAACACAAGTAGGTTGCCTATGATGATCACATTGGAAAGGGGAGGTTATAAATTGATCATGATCCTAAGGGGGCACCCAAGGAGATAAAGAATATTCAATGAGGGGTTCTTCCTTGACAATATACTCAGAAAGGGGAAAGGGATCAAGGTCACTTGAGATCATATGAGCAAAAGCGCGAGAATCACTATCAAAATGATGAACAAGGGAAGAAGGCAAAGGGG
>APFE030817513.1:20770-38432 GCA_000404065.3 Pinus taeda | reverse complement strand
TTTTTTTTTTGCTGTTGAGAGCTTAAGATTATTAGATTTGGGAGCGGAGTTGGACTCATGCTCTCCAGATCTAATAGATATGCCAATCATGTACATAGATCTGTAATTATTTTCAGTTTTCTGGCTTGGGTTTTTCTGGTTTTTGTATATATCGCTTGGGTGTTTTATTGTTGTTTTATAGCTACAGATCTGAGGAAGAAATCTGCATAGAGTCCAGATCTAGGCCCTGGAGGGTAAGATCTAGATCATTGGGGTTCATCAACATCATTTTACAGGAATATTTTTCACAGTCCAGGGGTTATAAATTTAATTTTTTTAATTTGGAAAATTTTAAAGGGTTTTATTAATAAATCCTAACGCAGAAATATAACATCTTAATCTGGGAATTTTTGAGTTTTATTGGGCACCATTTTTTTTTTTTTTTTTGTTGCAAGAAAGTTTCGAAAATTTTGGGCAAACTACTTGAAACCCTCATCTCATCGCTTGCCTTTCCTCCGCTAGCTCTTTTCTGCAAGCTCCCACGCATCTATCAATCCGTCTACCCTTCAATCCAACCCTTGACTGCTCCTTTGTTTCACCCATTGCTGGATTTCGCAACCCTCCATACCCATCTCGTTGCAGTGTCATCCCTTATCCGCTTTCCTCCTCGGCCTGCAATCATTCCTTTCCCATCCCTTCTTCCTCATGCTTCCAAACCCTCTCCAGGCAGCTTCATTCCCCCATCACTGCTTCTTCCGCGTCCTTCAGCCTGCAGTCCTCCACCCACGCCTCTCCTAAACGCGCAACTGTAAGCCATACTCCAAACCTGCGTGCTATCTGCAGTGCTATCCTTGTTGGCGCCATCTCTGCCTTCATCGCAATCCCTTCCCACCTACCCATCGAGCTCCTCTCCTAACCCTCCTTGTTGCACCTGAATTCTCCTCCTCACTATCAAATCCTCATCTCTTCACGCCGCCGTAGTCTCTGCTCTCTCACCTGCACACACTAAACGCAAACATACATTTCAATTTCTATTTTATTTGTATATTCTATAGGCATATGAGTTGAGTTAAGTTTTGATGATTTTAGTGTTTGTATATAGTTAGAGTTAGGGTTAGATTTAAATTTATGTTTTCCTTTTTTTACTTTGTACATTTGTAGAGATGGGTTAAGTGTGATGTATTTTAGCTTTAATAAGTTTTATTTTGTTTTGATTTGCTTTGATTTTGTTTTTTAAATCTAAAACATAAGAAAACAAAAAAGTTCGATTCCTGTTTTGGTTATTTTACTTATTCATTTTTCACATTGATGTTATTGCCTAAAAAATGATTAAGATGCTAATCTAAAGTTCTTTGGTGTTTCTGATGTTAAAATGCTAAATCTTAAATTTTCATGATTCTTATATGGTCAAAGTGCGACAAACATTTTAAAACAGATTTATTGTTGGAGAAAGTTAATTGAATCTAGATTTGGGCCATTAAGTGAAAATCATTTTAAATCTGGAATCATTTTGCGTGATACAATTTTGGGTGTTTATATTGATTATTCATGATTGTCATTATTCGTCACATATTAGGAAATTGTTTTGGATAACTTGTTTTACTTAATCTATGGTTAATTCAAATTGAAGGCACTGGTCTATAACTGTTTCTATCTTGTGGTCGTGTCTTGGTTACCTTAGCGTTTAATCTATTCATTATTAAAAATCTCATAGAGTCTGTTTTTCATAGGCTATCTTCATCCATTTGCCTAGGGACTACCCCCCCTTGACTTGCCTAGGAGAGATTCTAAACGGAATGAGTAAAGATCGAGAGCGACAACCCTTACTCTGAGCGTTGTCACGGTGCCTAGACACTTTGTGCGACAACAGATCCCAAGGCTGACTTGTACTCATGGAGATTCCAGGACTTTCTAGACTCAAAAATAATTCTTTTTACAATTACAAATTGCCTGGAAGGGTTTAATAAACATGATGTTGACTCCTTTGACTCATGTCAATAAATCCTAATACCTAACAAACCCTAGAAGCACAAAGAACATAATTTTACTTAAAAGACAATCAATAATGAGCATGAAACCCATGCTTTGATAATAATAATTTTTCTTTTCTTTTTCTTGTTTGTTACATAGAATGCATATTGAAATGAGTAAAATAATTATGAAGACCGAAACTAGTTACATTTTTCAACAAATCTGTCCTTGAAGCCATCCCTGTCTATTGGGTTTCCCTTTCGTGGATTCCAAAAAGTACTTCGAAAAGTTTGAGAAAACATTGTTATAAGTTTCTATGGATAGGGACTTCGGACCACTATGCTTTTCCATGGGTAAAATGGGACAAAATTGCATTACCAAAGGCTTGGGGAGGTTGGGGCCTCAAAAATTTGCCTCTATTCTCTAATGCACTAGCCACAAAAGCGGGATGGAGATTAATATCTACACAAAGTCTCTTGGTAACAGAAGTATACAGGAAATATATTTATCCTCTTTCGATGGAAGATTGGATCCAGTCTCCAAATAAACTTCATCAAAACTGTTGAATTATATAGAAAGCTATCATTTCTTTTTTTCCCATTATTGAATCTGGTTTGGTTTGGAAGATAGACAATGGTGCGTGCCTCAAGATAGGTGTAGATACTTTGTATGGCGGCAATGATGAATATCGACTACCAGGGGATCTGCTTAATCGTCTATAGGAAAGGGGCTTCTACACCTTGGCATAGGTTGCAGGGGTGTATGGAATTCCCCTGGTGCCTCAAGCTTGGGTTTTTTCCCAACATCTTGGGCTTCCGCAAAAACATTGTGTGTGATGGAATGGATATATCTCGGCTTTAGGTGAAGCCCACATTAGACTATCTGAAGAGGAGGATGAATTGGTTTGGTAACATTCTGCAAATGGCTCATATACCCCAAAGCTAGGTTATTCCTTCCTGATTGCGAACTTACCAGAGGTACAAAGGGGATGGTGTAAATCTCTTTGGAAACTAAACTTCCTGCAAAATCAAGACTCTTCATGTGGTGTGTTGGAAAACAAGGTGCCAACCTGGGATTTTCTTCAGAAAACGACAAAAGGGAGGACCAGGTTGGTGCAATCTATGTAGGAACCAGGAGGAATCTGTCAAACATCTGTTCATTTCTTGCTCCTATTCCCAGACTATTTGGGACCTTTTTGTTGCAACATTTGGTCCGGAGTGATGTTGGTAAGGGGATGCCATATTAGATATTTGGTAATAGTGGTGCAGCAAGAGAGCAGTGAAGGATTATAAGGTTCCCTCTCTTCTTGGATGCTCAGGTATATGGCTGGCCTGGAACAAATCTATTGTCAGTGATAAGATTATTCCTCATGAGATCACCACTGCACAGTCCTTGGCCATACTCGATCTTCTGCCCAAACCAAAGTCTTCACAGTCTCACAGGGTCATTTTTGAGGTTCAAATAGACAAATCAAAGCCTTGGGCTTTTTTTGATGGTGCTTCCCAAGGCGATCCCCAGCTATGTGGCGGTGGGGTGTTGTTATATCTAAATGAGATTCATTTCTTCCCCTTAAAAATGGGGTTTGGAGTTGGTACAAACAATTTTGCAGAGTTGTTTCCATTAAAACTTCTTCTTATCTATGCACATGAGATAGTTGTAACTGATCTACAAGTTTCTGGGGATTCTCTTCTAGTGATCAACTGGATCAATGGTACCCATCAGTGTCACAACCTACAAATGAGGCCTCTAGTGATTGAAATTTCCAGACTCAAAACTCTGTTTAATTCTTTTTCTATCTCACATATTTATAGGGAAGACAATGCTCCTGCAGACGCATTATCTAAAGGAGAATTAATGGATCCCCAGACCAGGGTGATCATAGAAGTGCAAAATGATCAGTTCTTCGAGTTTGATCACAGACCGTTCATGGACAGAGTACAAGCAGGAACAGTTTCCACAGTTTTGGTATTACTAACATATATACATCTATATCTGGCTTTTATTGAATATAGTTTTGTCTATATCTTCAGCATAGTATACTTCTGTGCTTCACAACAGTTTTGTATATGATCAATCATCAGAGATCATCACGATAGTATACAGATTTATTTTGCAAAGGCCTTTTCGCCTTCTATATGTAAAGATCCACTCCCAAGGGATCACAAAACCAAATACATGCGAGACATGTATCAGCAGGATGTAATTTTATTTAAGTTTATAAAATTACGTTTTTTCCGTGGAAAAAAAAGACACATAATAGTGGATTAAATATTTAAATAATGAAATGTGTGAAATGTCAAATTAGAAAAAAATGTTGTATAATATCAAATTTTAATAGTTTTTTCCCTCAATATTTATGTTTAAAAATTCATTTATACGATCAACAGAAAATCTGTGTCAAAAAAATATCTAGTAACTACTTCAATCATGACTTCTTAATAAAGATAACACAAACTCCTTTCTTCATCCTGCGTTTCTTTCTTCCTATATCATTTTGGTATTTTGATGTTGGTTCGATTGTGGTTTAAGAATAACTCAAATTTTATTTTTGTACTCTATGAAATATATATTATATTATATATATATATATATATATATATATATATTTGTTTCTAAATTTTTTCCAATTAACAATAATACTATACACACCCTCTTTCATTACTTTGGTATTCTCATTCGCCCATTTAGGGGTATGCTAGTTTAGTCATATGTGGAAATTTATTTCTTTCTAAAAGCTAACGTGGTTGACCATTACTTTTTTAAGAGATGAAGCTCCTTCAAGTTGACCATTACTTTTTCTGGAGCACCAGAACATAATCCATGTTTGGCAGGACAAAGGAGCGCATTACTATTAAATGTTAAAAACTTGAAGACACAATTCCTGATCTCTAACTGACAATACACAGCAAAGTGTTTCACCTCCTTTAGTTGCAAACTGTAGTAGCATCAGAATGAAAATAAAAAACATTTCAGCAAGTTCAACACAAAAGATATTTACTTCTACAATATGGCATTAAGCTATTTTATGTCTACTGAGACAGAAACTTACAAAGTTACAAGTGACCCTCATTATATAAGCTTGTACAGAAGCCTATGTTCCTCAAGAATAATTTGGGTAACAAACTCAAATTGAAATACAAGACAAGTAAGAGAATAATCAACAAAGTGAAACTTGTCATTTGGAAAATTGACAAGATGCACTAACTCCACTGCTAGACAAACATTATAATATGATACTGTTCCAACTTTCCTTAGAGTCAATGATTTCAGAAAAAAGAATTCTTCATGATCCATGAGTAGACAACCACTAACAAAGAGACCATGGAGAACCTTTTTCCTCATCTAGAATATGCCACATGTATCCTTTAGATCATCCTTAGTTCATAGTCACCTGCTTTTGTTATATACCTAACCCATGGCAAAGCCAGATATCCACTCTTTTCAATAATTTTCAAGTACCTGATCTGCAAAAGAAAATTGCAAGGAAAGAAAGTCATTGCCAATTATCAACATTGTATCGATTTCATTATTAGTAAACTAAAGATGCAAAGGGTACAGTACGTGAAGTATGGGAATGCATCCCTACCCCTAGGAGATATGGAGATATGGGGGAACACTACGTAGGATGTCAAAACATTCCTTGAAGTGTGAAAACGTCTGGACCCTGGATATCCACTGTCCAAGGACATCCATATGGTGCCAAAACAGTCACTAAACAAAGAAACAAAAAATAGGCACCAAACTGTCCTAATTTGTGTTTTAAAGTGGGTCCTAGATTTTACAAACTCACCCACCTCCATACAAACAATTTTTTATTTATTTTTGAAGCAAGTATAGTGCTCTTCCCTTGTGCAAAGCACAAAAATGAAATGGAAAAATCGCATGCAACTGCAAAAGCTTTGGAACGTCCGTTTTTGGAGTTTACAAGCTTTGAACACAGTTATTTGTCAGTGATGTTGGACATTCAAATAATAACAGGAGGGGGGGGCAGGAGTGGAAACAGTGTGGGAGTTTCCCTTTTTTTAATACTACATTTTGCCATCCTCATTCCCCTGTCCCCTAGAAATTTGGGGTACCTTCCATCCATACCCAAAATCTATTCCCCCATCCCCAATATTCCGCTGTCCCAAAAACTTGTTTGAGCATAGGCTACAGTAATCTAGATTCTAGCACTCCCTCAGCATGAACCAAAACTTCAACAGCTGTGCTTTCATTGACATTGACAACCATTGTCGATGCTTGCTTCATTGACATCAATGAGTATTGTTGACAGCTCACTAGTGGATGAAATCCTGGTTGACAATCCTCCCCGTTGACAACCTGCTTGCCAACGAGCCACTTGTCAAAGATTCTCTTGTAGACAATCCCATTGTATTGACATTGGTGATCCTCTTGTCAACAACCTTATACCATTTGTTGAGAAACCTATGGGGCTATAGTTAGGATGATTTCTCTTAAACTTGATAACTGCTTGTGATGTTTTTTTATTGTTTCTTACTTGTTAGCTTCTTATTATTATTATGTTATTCTTATCATCAAACAACTACCAAAACAAGAAGATCAACAATACATAGGAACACAGGTATAGGCTGCAAGACAAGGCTAAAACCTCTCCACTTGAGAGGAAAACCCAAAAATCTCCTCTTCTTATAGATTCTTCAAATGACAAATTCCAAGACCTCTAGACCAAAACCAATACCCTTCCAAGACCAATTCTGACCTTCTTGATGATGTGCTTCCCTTGTCCAAGTCAAAACCAGTCAAATCTCTTCCAGCAGCACAATTTCGACCCCCAGCTACAAAATTTCGGCCTCTACTGCAGGTCTGAAATTTTCGGCCCCTACAACCACTGTTACTTCCACACGTGTGAGTAGAATTAGGGCTTCCAAGGCTTACCTTGACCTTCCCTAGAGTTTCTCCTTCTTCCAAGGCTTGAGGATGACCTAATAGACCTTCTTTTGACCTTCCTTCGGCAATTCTTCCAAGTTTGATCTTCTAGCAGCAGAAAACCTAGCCTCCTTCCTTCGCACATGTGAAGAGAGAGAGAGAGAGAGAGAATAACCCAAACACTTGATCTTCGTCCTTCCTCCATCACTTTCTTGATGAGAGAATAAATTGTGTCCATAGGAGGTCGAGTTCCCTCCTATATATAGGCTTCTAAGGTGGACGAAATGCCCTAATTCAGGCCGACTTCTTAGTTTCCAGGCTGACTTGGTCTTGGAGGGTAATTTGATACTTTTAAATACAAAAATAATTCTTTTTACAAGTTACAATGTGCCCAATGCAATCTTCATCATATGACAATGACTCTTTTGACTTCTTGACCTAGGACAAACTCTCAAAGCACTCAATGGGTGCTTGACCTCTATAATAAAAGACCTTGATCATGAAACCCATGCTTCAAAAATAACAATAACAATTTTTCTTTTATTTTACAATATACAAGACTCGAAAGTACATTTCATATTTATGAAGACCGAACCTAGTTACACATTTTTCAACACTCCTTAACTAGAGAGGTATTCATAAATGGTACATGGACATTCTCAAACTGAAGAGATCTCATAAAAAGAGTCGAATTGGTAAGCCGTCTTTTTGCATCAAACCAACCAACATTGTCACATAGCAAGGCCTTGACTAACAACTCTATCTCTCCACAAGATCATAGCACAATGTTGGCGAGACCAATGACTGATAGACAGCATCATCATTGTCTCTCAAGGCACATACCCCTAGGTGTTCACAAGGTATGTCTTTCCAGTGCAATTCCTATCTTGGATGCCCTACCTCTAATCCAAGTGGATATTGGTCGCCACCCACCTATTCCATTTGGACCCCCACCGTTGTTTCTTTTCAGTTTCCTTAATTGTAGCACAATTTACTATTTTTGGCAGTTTTTCAGGTCCTAAACTTTCGGAGCCATTTTGAGGGACTAAAAGGAGTTTTTAGAGAAAACAGAAAGACTAGAAAAGTCTCAAATTGGTTAAACAATTTGTTTTCGGCTTTCTCTTCGAGATCTTCGAAACAAGGTATTATGGTAGCCAAACGAAGATAGTATGCCAAAGTTACGACCCTGGGAAGTTGATGTACCAATTTACTCAAACGGGGCCCACAATTTTGGCGCTTCATCTCCTAGGGTTAGGTTTTTGGATGTTTAGGGTTTCCCATCGTTTCTCAATAATAAAGAGGCCTTTGAGCATCATTGTAACACAGTTCAGAAGCATGTAGCCCCCACATCTCTTGTCAGAGATAAGCTACCATCGCTTGAGCTAGTTTATTTCCATTTTTGTATGTAAGCATATTTCAATTCTTTGATATTAATGAAATGAAGGTTTATTTTTGCTGCATCTTTGTGTTTATGTGTGTATCCGTATTTTGTTGCGTTCCTGCATAAGTCTGGATTAGTGGTATCAGAGCGATCTTCTCTTTCTTTGTTTTTCTTTGCATTTCCCCAACAAGGTCAGGGTATAAGGAGTTAGGGCTCGAACTAGTTGAACCTTTGCAAGACCAGCGTTCCAAACCTCGACGACCTCCCATGGCGGAAGAAAAGAAAGATGAAGGGGCAAGAGATCCTTTCAAAATATTGCTCAAGGAAGCCCTCGAGCGACAAAGGAACGCGATAATGGATAACTTTGCCCAGATCCTTCAGTAGCTACCCACAGGCGACGCATCTTCATCAAGCAGCCACTCTGGAGGCACCACTCCGTTTAAGGTACAAGTTAATTTTGACATTCCCATATTTGAAGGACAAATAGATGCAGACTCCGTAGATAGATGGTTAAATCTGTTGGAAGGATATTTTATAGTTCATGACTTTTCCAATCAAGAAAAGATTACTTTTGCACTCTTCAAAGCCGCCCCACATGTCAAGGAATGATGGGAAACCTACGGTGAACAAAAGGACGAGAGGGAATCCTCATTGTTTTCAATTGCATCCACTTGAAATTCTTTTCAAGACACTATCAAGGAACAATATTACCCTGTCGGGAGCTATGAAGATAAATACATAAAGTGGACCACACTGCGGCAGGGAAGGGACCAAGATGTGTCAGAGATCACAAATGTTTTCCAAACCCTTTGCACGAAGTTGGGTATTAAGGATTTTGAGCAGCATTTGGTACTCAAGTACCGTGACTATCTACACAAGTACATCCAAGACGAGATGGTGTTCCTGGACATCTCCTCGCTTGGTGTCGCCTATCGATATGCTGTTAAGATTGCGCAAAAATTTAAATAGAAGAAGCGAGACTTTGGACCTGCGAATCCGAAGCAAGAGAAAGGCGTCCCCAAATCGCAAAACAAAGGCATTGAAGTCGCAAGCAAAGAACAACACCACGAAGACAAAGAAGGACACGGGGAAATGGTGTGAGTTCCATAAGAGCCCCACTCACAACACAAGTGAGTGTCGGGTCAAACAGTGACTGGTGGCCGAGCTGAAGACTTCCTTCCAAATCAAATGGATGTTCTGACTCTGAGTCAGAAACCGACAAGGGGAATGACAAAGGGAAGTAGATTATCGATGTGGAGCGTAGTGTCATCGTTGCCACCACCAAGATCCAGAAGGATGATCCCGAAGATCCAGAGGAGGGGGAGCAACTCTTCCACTCATTATGAGGGTGAAGGGTTCTCCGTTGCAATTCATTGTCGACAACTGGAGCCAAAATAACCTCATTTCAGCAAAGGTCGTGAAACGATTGGGTCTACTGACCACACCACACCCGTAGTCGTACACAATCGGGTGGCTTCACCAAGGACGAAATCTCCATGTCAGCTAACAGTGCCACCTTCTCTACAGCATCAAGCCCTTCATAGATGAGCTATTGTGTGATGTTGCTCCTCTTGAAGTTTGTGATGTTTTATTAGGCCAACCATACTTGTGGAAACGACATGTTGTGTATGGGTCTAGGCCTCGCATTGTTATTATTACTTTAGGCAATAAGTTGTACAGGTTACTAGAGGTAGCACCGTCTACCATCGTTTCTTTGATCACCGTGAAGCAATGCAGTAAGATCATTTCCCAAACCGAGAAATTTGTTTTCCTTATGATTCGCCCTCAGGTCAAGAAGAAGATTGTGGCCACGGCCTCCAGACAAGGCTCCTCCACACGGCAACAACATATAGACAAGGTTGTAGAGGAGTACAAGGACATCTTCACCTCACCCACAGGGGTACCTCTACATTGTCAGGTCAAGCACTCCATCGATCTAACCCCGGGCATGCCGCTACTCAATGGACCTATCTATTGACACTCTGTTCTGGAGAACGATGAAATCAAGAGGCAAATTCAAGATTTGTTGCAGAAAGGGCACATCAGGCCAAGTTCATCACCCTGTGGGAGCCCGATTGTGTTGGTACATAACAAGGATGGGACATGGAGACTCTGTATTGACTATAGGGCACTGAACAAGATCACTGTCTGGAATAGATATCCAATCCCACAGATTGATGACCTTCTGGATCAGCTCAAGGGGGCCAAATATTTCAACAAGATTAACTTGAAGTCTGGTTATCACCAGGTATCGATCGAACGCTCCGATGTGTGGAAGACTACCTTCAAATCTAAGGAGGGCTTTTTCGAATGGCTGGTCATGCCTTTCGGGTTGACGAATGCCCCCGCAACCTTCATGAAGTTGATGGACGACATCTTGCGACCCTTCGCCAACTCATTCGTGGTGGTGTATTTGGATGACATTTTGATCTCCAGCCAAAGTTGGGAAGTACACCTCCACCATATTTGACAGGTCCTCCAAACCTTGCGGCAACACAAATTGTGTGCCAATTTGGAGAAATGCACTTTTGGTATGACCTAGGTTCAATATCTGGAGTACATCATTGATGAGCGGGGTGTGCATGTGGACCCAGCCAAGATACAAGTCATTCAGGATTGGCCAACCCTAACCATTCTAACAGAGCTCCACAGCTTTCTGGGTCTTGCCAACTTCTACCGCAAGTTCATGTTGGGGTTTCTCTCATATAACTTGGCCTTTGAGTCAAGTCACCCAAGGAGGTGCGAAAGCAAAGTTCTTTTGGTCTGAATCCCAACAGAAGGCATTTGTTGAGTTGAAACATCGTCTCTGCTTTGCACCAATGCTCATATTACCAAACCTGCAACAACAATTTGAGATTGAGACAGATGCCTCCGACTATGTTATTGGTGCAGTTCTTACCTAGCAGGGGCATCCAGTGGCATATCACAGTGAGACACTTTCAGACATAGTCTGAAAGTATCCCACCTATGACAAAGAGATGTATTCCATTATGCAGGTTCGTCAACAATGAAAGCATTACATTATGGGGAAGGAAATGGTCATCCACATAGACCACCGACCCCTGCAGTTCATACAAACACAAGGGAAGTTGCACAACGATCACCATCAGAAACGGTCCACATACTTGCAACAGTCTCATGTGAACATTAAGTACAAAGAGGGCAGCACCAACAATGTTGCAGACTGTCTCAGGCAACCACTAGTCATGGCGCTGACCACTGTGCTTGACTCGTGGGCATGAGACTGTGGGGTGGTCGCATCTTTACAAGAGTGATCCAGAATTCGGCAACACATACCAAACGATCCTAGAAGGCAAGCAAGTTCCAAATTTCCACCTCCAGGATGCACTGTTATGCCACCTAGGACACCTCTGTGTTCCTGCAAGCGAGTGTGCCAAGATGATTTGGGAGGTGCACTATAGTCAGGTCGTTGGACATTTCGGGGTAGAGAAAACAGTGGCAATGCTGCAAAAGTATTTTTATTGGCCAAACCTTCGACAGGATGTTGGGAAGTACATCAGATCTTGCATTACTTGCGTCATTGCCAAACTGACCATCAAGAAGCAAGGCCTATATACTCCTCTACCTACTCCTAGTCGACCTTGGGAATCCATCTCCATGGATTACATGTCAGGCCTTCCTTCTACTAAGCATGGCAATGACTGTGTTTTTGTGGTCGTCAACAAATTCTCTAAGATGGCCATTCTAGGGGCCTGCAAGAAGAGTATCATAGCAGAAGCTACTGCTAAGCTCTTCTTTGAATGAGTGAGGGTGCATTTTGGGATCCCACAATCCATTATCTCAGATCGGGACAACATGTTCCCAAGTACATTTTGGTCAAGTCTCTGGTCAATGTTGGATACCAAGCTCACTAAGTCCACGACTTTCCACCCCCAAACTGATGGCCAAACAGAGGTCGTCAACAGGATGATCGTACACATTCTGCGTATGTACAATTTGAAGCATCCACGCATATCGGATGAAAGCCTCCCTTATGTCTAGCACAACTACAATAGAGCTCTCCATAGCTCAACTGGCCATAACCCCTTTCAGGTGGGGTTGGGATTCCAACCACTATGTCCCATTGATGTGGCCATACCATTTGCAACTACTCAGGCAGATTCGGCTCATGTCTAGTCCGAAGTTAACAGGGCTAACAGCTTCATTGAGCGCATTCAACACATCCACCAACAAGTCCATGACATATTGGACATAGCCAATGGTACAAGCAACGTCATGATCAACATTGGGTGCCACACAAGTTCTAGGTGGGTGACAAAGTTTGGTTACATTTGCAGAAGAAGTGCCTTGTTGGACCCCATTGCAAGCTTTGCCCGCTCCGATATGGGCCTTGCACCATCACTAAGGCTGTAGGGGACAATGCTTTCGAGCTTAGGATTCCACCATTCCTTTGCCTGCACCCAGTGTTCAATGTGGACCGCCTTTGACCATACTTTCCACCATTAGACATTGTAGAACAGCTCACACTAACAGATTTAAACCCATACTGCAAGGAACAAGCCAAAATTGATCGGATCATGGACACGCAGGTCAAGAACACTCGCCAGCAGAAGATCCAACTGTATAGGGTCGTCAAAGCTGGCCAACTCCTGCACCAAGGCAAGTGACTCACCAAGGACCAAGTTCAGCAGAAGTTTACCCATCTCATGGAGGCACTCAATGCAATGGGGACCATTGCTTCCTAAGGGGGGAGGAATGATTCAGGTGGATATTGGTGGCCACCCGCCTATTCCTAAACTTCTGGAGCCGTTTTGAGGGACTAAAAGGTGTTTTTAGGGAAACCGAAGAGACTGGAAAAGTCTTAAACCAATTACCCGCTTGTTTTCGGCCTCCTCTTCGAGATCTTCGAAACGAGTTATTATGATAGCCAAACAGAGATCATATGCCAAAGTTTCAACCCTGGAAAATTGATGTACCAATTTACCCAAACAGGGTGGTGCTTCATCTCCTAGGGTTAGGTTTTTGGATGTTTAACGTTTTCTATTGTTTCTCAATAATAAATAGGCCTTTGAACCTCATTGTAACACATTTCAGAGGCATGTAGTCGCCACATCTCTTCTCGAACATAAGCTATCATCGCCCGAGCTAGTTTATTTCCATTTCTGTATGTAAGCATATTTCAGTTCTTCAATATTAATGAAATGAAGTTCTATTTTTGCTGCATCTTTGTGTTTATGTGTGTATCTATATTTTGTTGCGTTCCTGCATAAGTCCAGATCGACCTCATCCTCAAAGAGTATTGGATGCCAGATTCTTACCCAATCCTCCATTTTTCTTCACGAAGTGAAGACAAGAATGATGTGTCTATCTCTCCCTCTCAACTAGGGAGGATATATTGACTAGTCCAAGCTTGTCTCTCAAATACACAAGCTTCTTATTAGGAAAAGATTTTGTCAGGATGTCAACTACCTGCTCATCAGTGGAGATATACTGTAGTTTCAACGCACCATCCTACATCAACTTTCAAATGTAGTGGTACTTGTTATTTATATTCTGTCTTTCCATGAAACACTAGGTCTTCAGACAACCTTATACAGTTGGTGTTGTCCACAATGTATCACTGTAGGGTCTATCAGTCCTTCAAACAAGTCAAACAACAACTTCTTTGCTTACTTCACAGGTTGCAATATATTCAGCCTCAACACTACTCAAAGCAATCAATTCTTTTGTTCTACTCATCCAGGATATCATGGAGGACCCCAAACTAAAACATCCTATAGTAGTGCTCCTTCCATCCATCACATTGCCTTCCCAATCGGAATTTGTATATCCAATAAATTGGACATCATTCCTCTTATCATACTTCAGGCAGTAGTGGATTGTTCCTTGCAAATATCTCAATATATGCTTGGCTACTATCCAATGATCATGCTTGGGCTCTACCTGGAACTCACTAAGAACATTCATTGCAAAGCAAATGTTTGGTTGAGTATTTACCAAATACATCAGTGAGCCAATCAATTGTCTATACTTTGTCGGATCCACCGGGCTTGATTCAGAACTTCTTAGCCTTTTCAAGTTTGTGATCATAGGGGTTGCCATAGGTTTGCAATTCATCATGTCAAACCTTTTCAGCATCTTGATTACATATTTTGCCTAACCTAGATAAATCTCATTAAGTCCTTTCCAGACTTCCAACCCCAAATAATAGTGCATCATCACTAGATCCTTCATATCAAATTCTACTGCTAGTTGCTTCTTGCACTCTTGAATACAACCTTCCACACATGTTATGAGAAGATCATCCACATACAAAAGAATGATTACAAGCTCATCTTTCACCACCTTGATGTAAAGGGTTCGGGTCAGCGGAACTCTATCTGAAGCCCACTTTTCGTAGGCATGCATCCATTCTTGCATACCATGCCCTTGGAGCTTGCTTGAGGCCATATAGTGCCTTCTTTACCTGCAGACATAAGTCTCTCTATCTTTTACTTTGAATCCCAAGGGTTGTTCTATATAGAATTCGTCATTAATAGTTCCATTCTGGAATGTTGTCTTGACATCCATTTGATGGATGTTCCATCCCATTTTTGTTGCCAAAGATACCAACGAACGTACAGTTGTATACCTTGTTGTAGGTGCAAATGTCTCTTCGTAATTCATGCCTTCCTGTTGAGATAAGCCCCTAGGCACAAATCTTGCCTTATGTTTATCAATACTTCCATTTGCTGCATGTTTAATCTTGTAGAGCCACTTGGAAATTACCACAGATTTGTCTTCAGGGCTAGGTACGATCTCCCAAACTCCATTTTTCATTATTGATTGATATTCTTCATTCATGGCATCTTTCCATTCTTGATGTTTGACAACTTTTTCGAAGGTGGATGGTTCTGCTTCTATTAACTTTGTCATATAAGCTACATACCCTAAATATCTTTTGGGCTTCTTACTTTCCTTGAGTGTTCCTTTGGCTGCTCCATGTCCTTCTGCATCTACAAGAGTTGACTTCAACCAATTAGGTCTCTTCTTGTTTTCAAGGATGATCATAAGTTGTACGGGTTCACTGGGACCTTCATCTTCATGATTTGAGTTCTCTTCCTCCCTGGTGATTACTTCCTCAAATATTGGAAGTTCTTCATCATCAAAGTCCATCACGAGGTCCTTTGATTTCTTGAATGCAATACTTTCATCAAAGATTACATCTCGGCTTACTTCTATTCGGTGTCCTTCCTTTATGTAGCTCCTATATGCCTTTGAAGTATTACTGTAACCGACAAATATTCCCTTTATGCTTGTACGATCTAACTTCTTTCCCTTATCCTTTGGAATGTGAATATAGACAAAACAACCAAATATTCAAAGATGATCCACGCTTGGTCTCTTCCCAGTGAATGCCTCTTTGCGAATCATGTTGTCTATTGATCTATGAGGACTTCGATTTTGAATGTATACAACAGTCTTTATTGCTTCAGCCCAAGGAAATTTTGGCAAATCTTGATCATGTAACATGGCTCTTACACTTTCTTCAATAGATCGATTCTTTCGTTCAACAAATCCATTTTGTTCAGGATTGTATGAGACTATTAGCTCCCTCTTAATCCCAACGTCCTTACAGAAAGCTATGAGTTCCTTTGAAGTGTATTCTCCTTCATTGTCGGATCTTAATATATTTATCCTCCTTTCTGTAAGGTTCTTCACTTCAAATTGAACTCTTGAAATTTGTTGAATACTTCATCCTTGGACTTCAGCAACTAGATCCAAGTTTTCCTTGAGTGGTCATTAATGAACATTATATAATATAGATGACCTCCAAGAGACTTTGTAGACATAGGACCACATACATCGAAATGAATGAGGTCCAGAATTTCTTTTGACCTTGAAGCATTTCTTCCAAATGGTCTCTTAACATTTTTACCTAATGCACATCCCTTGCATACTCCTTCATGATCCTCGAGTTCAGGGATGTCATTCACCATTGAATTTAGGGTTGGTAAGATTTTGTAGTGAAGGTGTCCAAACCTTCGATGCCAAAGTTCACACAGACTTACTTCAATGTGAACCAAAGCTTGAGAGAGAGAAGTCAACAATCTGTAGAGTCTTCCTTCACGAATCCTAATAATCTTTGCATTTTCGATGCTAGAGTTTGTATCCCAAACCATGAATTTTCCATCTATAAAAGCAACTCTATCTCCCTTATCTTCTAAACATGAAATAGAAAGTAGATTCTTTTGCAAACTTGTCATATGTCTTGATGCTCCACTATCGATTACCCAAATATTCTCATCTTCAAATGTGCCTGTAAGCGTTGAGAATAACCCTTCGTCACACTACTCTTGATGGAAAAGAGTAGATTCCACAATGCCTTGATACCTTTCTTGAGATGACTTGCTACCATAGAACAATTTTTTAAAGACTTCTTCACGAATGTAGTGATCTTCATCATGCCCTTAGCCAACCTTAGCTTTGATACCATGTTGAGAAATCTATAGGGCTATAGTTAGGATGATTTCTCTTAAACTTGATAACTGCGTGTGATGTTTTTTCACTTTTTCTTACTTGTTAGCTTCTTCTTCTTATTATTCTGTTATTATTATCATCAAGCAACCAAAACAAGAAGATCAACAGTATACAGGAACACATGATATAGGCTGCAAGCCAGGGCCAAAACCTTTCCACTTGAGAGGAAAACCCACAAATCTCTTCTCTTCTTATAGATTCTTCAAATGACAAATTCCAAGACCTCTAGACCAAGACCAATACCCTTCCAAGACAAAGTCCGACCTTCTTGATGATGTGCTTCCCTTGTCCAAGTCAAACCCAGTCAAATCTGTTCCAGCAGCACAATTTCGACCCCCAGCTACAAAATTTTAGCCTCTACTGCAGGTCTGAAATTTTCGGCCCCTGCAACAGTTGTTGCCTCCAAACGTGTGAGCAAAATTAAGGCTTCCCTTGATCTTCGCTTGAGTTTATCCTTCTTCTAGGGCTTGAGGATGACCTAATAGACCTTTTGACCTTCCTTTTGCAATTCTTCGAAGTTCAATCTTCCAGCAGCAGAAACCCTAGCCTCCCTTCTTCAAACGTGTGAAGAGAAAGAGAAAATAACCCAAACACTTGATCTTCCTCCTTCTTCCTCCTTCGCTTTCTTGATGAATGAATGAATGATATTTTAACATACACGAGACTCAAATTAGTCTATGGGACTACCAGCCTCCCTGTTTTTTTTCCTTTTGCAATTCAATCCTTTTCTTACTCAAATTGATGATGAGTTGACCCAACCTGAAGCATAAAACTTCCGGATAAACAGAAATATATATAAAAATACTTTTATTAATAAATGAATTACAGATGATGATCGTTTACAATGGGTTGCCTGGCTTCTATACCGCCATGGGCACCCTTTGGGAAAGGGCATGATCTTATGATCGTGCCCTTTCATCTAACTAAACCTAAAATTAAACAATAAACCTAGAATTAACTAAT
>APFE030817513.1:0-18754 GCA_000404065.3 Pinus taeda | reverse complement strand
TGTGTTGTTTTTTTCCACCACATATACTAGTTGTATGCTTCTCCTTCCATTTTCATAGATGCATGTCTGAGTTTCTCGTCACCGTCAGTGATGTCATATATCTCAAAGTATGCTTCTGCTTTATTTATCCATGCAACATTGTTTTTTTCGTTTCCATCGAATTTAGGCATCTCGACCTTTGCCCTCCTTTAGTATGTGGCTAATGGTTGAGCAAAAAAGGGGTGTTGATTAGTGAGGGTATCCCAAAGTTGCTTGCTTGTAAAGGCTGTGTTACTTGCTTCTTGGTGGGGTGTTGCTGATTTTTTTGGGGATTCAACCTTTTCATGAGAATCTGTTGACTTTGTTGAATCTGATGAGAGGTGTTCTTGATTCTCTTTACTCTCTTTTAGTAGCTCTTCAGGTGTACAATTTGACTTTTTATACAGAAGTTTCAGCGTTGTTAAGACCTCTTTGATGCTTACTTCTGTTTGGACGTGTTGACTTTCCATTTTTATCTCTATTCGATTTGTCGTATCTTGAAGATTTTTTATTTTGTCTGCTTGCTCCTCAAGCTTTTTATTGACCTCGTCGTGGTTGTTATTTATCTTATGCTCTGCGTCGACCAATTTTTTTTGGAAATCTGTCATTGTCATTGTCGACATGGAGCGGGTTTGTGGGGGGTGTATTTATTTGCCAGCTTAAGGGTTTTTTTTTTTTTTAAATTTACTTCTCTTCTTTTTTTTCTTTTTTTTTTTTTAAATACCTTTAAAGCTTTATTACTCCTTCAAAATTTATCGTTTATGCACCTTTTTTTTAAATAATCTCTCTCACTTTTTAATAAATTTTTTATATAATAATATTTTTTTAAATAATAATTAAAATTATATATTATATAATTTAAATTATATATATTTAATTATAATAATAAAGTTTTTATATAATAATTTTTTTTTTTTGACCCGCTTTTCCTTTTATATGTAACTATATAAGGTTTATATAGTATCCCTTTTTATAATTATAATAATATTCTTTTTCTCGGAAAATTTGGATGAGACGTGACTCTTGGTACAGTCACAATCTTTAGATTTGAACAATTAAAACTATTTAGATCACACATTTTTTCTCCAATGTTATCAAAATATCTTTTACTTTTTAAAATACCATGGGTTGTTTTTTTAAAACCTCCTGTAAAGGTAATATTTACCTTTCACCTTTCACGTAAGAACTTCTCCACGTAAAAATTCTTAAATATACTTGAAAAGGTTCCCGCTTATCTTTATTATCAATAATGTAAAACCTTATATATATATATATATATTTACTTTTTTTTTGTTTGTTCGGAATATATTATTTCCTTTCCTCTTTTTTTTTATATATACCCTTCTTCTTTATTCTTTATTATTATTATTTTTTAATTGGTAGCAAATGGCCAAGGACCTAAAAAAATGGAGAATCTCCCAATATATAGCGAAACGCTTCAATTATGACAGCAACAAGGTTGATGATAGGTTGATAGCCAAAGGCCTGGTGATCAACCAAACATGGCTCTGATACCAATGAAGCATAAAACTTCCGGATAAACAGAAATATATATAAAAATACTTTTATTAATAAATGAATTACAGATGATGATCATTTACAATGGGTTGCCTAGCTTATATACCGCCATGGGCACCCTTTGGGAAAGGGCATGATCTTATGATCGTGCCCTTTCGTCTAACTAAACCTAAAATTAAACAATAAACCTAGAATTAACTAATTTTTTATATAACACAACCTTCTAACAGTTCCCTCACTGAAAAGACAATGCCAAGGAATTGACGCTAACATACTGCCATAATTGTCCCTGATGTCTCTAAAAGCATCACATTCCAAAACGAAATGTTTTTCCATAGAGAATAAATTGTGTCCATAGCAGGTCGAGTTCCCTCCTATATATAGGCTTATAAGGTGGATGAAATGTCCTAATTAAGGCCGACTTGGTCTTGGAGGGTATTTTGACACTTTTAAATACAAAAATAATTTTTTTTTACAAGTTACGATGTGCCTGATGGGGCCTTCATCGTATGGCAATGACTCTTTTGACTTCTTGACCTAGGACAAACCCTAGAAGCACTCAATGGGTGCTTGACCTCTATAATAAAAGACCTTGAGCATGAAACCCATGCTTCAAAAATAACAATAATAATTTTTCTTTTGTTTTACAATATACAAGACTCAAAAGTACATTTCATATTTATGAAGACTGAACCTAGTTACACATTTTTCAACACCATTGACCTTTCCAATTCATACCTACTTCAACACCCCACCACAGAGCACAGCAACATAAGATTGGGACATGCATCCTGTTAGTTTTTTTTACTTGTTTAACTCAGATAGTTTCTCCAACATTAATGTTGCTCCAACTCACTTTCCTTGGTTCCTGTGTGTAGCAGAATATAGAGGAAAGTAGGTAGGAGGGTGCAGCACTAGTAGAATCATAGTTTTAAAAACCGGCCTAGCTAACCGGTTATTGGTCTAACCGGCCAATTAGCAGGCCCACTGGTTGGAACCAGTGAAAAAACTGGGTTTAATAGGCTGTGGGGCGAAAAATTTGACCTAACTGGTCCTAAACCGGCCGGTTACCTGCCATGCCCATCGAGGATCCACAGTGCGCCTTTTCCAAGGTATTTTAGGGGTTTTAGAGAAAAATTAAGGGTGTTTTCCCTCCAAAAACGCCCTATCCAAACCTTTAAGGAACAAAAACGGTTAAATGATCTTGTTTTCGACGTTCATGCAATACAACCTTCGACTGAGGAGGAACCAAATGATGAACAAAGCATTTGATCTAGATCCCATTGTGTTGGACAATATTGATCCAACAACAGAATGGGTGGAGGAGACTGAAGATCCTGTGTTTGAGGCTGATTTTGATATTGACATGGCTTTAGCGGGGGATGAAGCAGATTTTGTGGCAGCATCAAAACCAGTATCAGTAGCAGCATCAAGGAAAGGCAAAGAACCAATGGAAGGCACTAATCGTGCAAGTCGACAAACTCGTGCTTCCATTAGGTCCACTTCTATTGTTATTGGTGGCATTGCTACTGAGGTTGCAGATCAAGCTGAGGCATCCTCAGACTCTGAACGAGGTGATGTCTATGTAGCTCCTGATGATGATCCTGTGGCTAGTAGTGGTGATGAACTTGATGATTGATCATGTGTACACTGTAGACTTGTAGTAGGCCAATGGCCTCATAGCTTGCAACATTGTTTTTGGACTTTAGAGGCCACTTAGAGGCTCATTTCTTGTATATTTTGCTATTTTGTTGATGATATGTATTGCACTTGGTGCCATTTTGATATATTCACCTTTACATGGTATATAAATGAGCAAACTTTGCATATTTTGTCTCTATTGGCTTGGAATCATGGTTTTAAATTTTAAAAATAGTTTTGTTTCATTAAAAATTATTCATTTAATGTATTTTTCTAAAACCGGTTCGTTTAGACCAAACCAGTCCCGGTTAGACCGGTTCCGGTCAGTAAACCGGTTCATTAGGTGGACCGGTCTGGTCACCGGTTCCGGTTTTAAAAACACTGAGTAGAATATGGGAGGCATACAATAGTTATGTAGGAGAGACACTAGGAAAGCACATGCATGTCAGAACATTACACTATTTCCAGAATTAATGTTGGCACTCTCTCATGCAGGACTGGGGCACACTCCCCTAAGCTAGAACATGAATTAGGATTAGAGTTTATTTCTCTAACCTAGCCGCACTACCGGGATGGAGTGCATTCACTGGAAACCTAGTTCCTCTTAGTCTATAAAGGAGTCAGAGGACTGAGTTGGTAAGCAAAGAGTTTTTCAGATTCAGCATTAGAGTTTACTGCTTTTCAGATTTAATAAAACAGCGATGCAGATTTGTGATTCCAGTTTTCTGTGTGTTTGTTGTTCTTATTATCAGTATTATATGTTTGCAGGTTAATGTATTCTATTGCTGTTATTTCGGTTGGTGTTTTCAGTTTTAACTATCTAGATTTAGGTTAAATTCTGAGTGTAGAATCTACTTACCATGATCTGATTTTTGAAATGGTATCAGAGTGCATTTGCTGAAACCTTATAGAAATACATGTGTGGATAGTAGGGCTTCTACTTGGGATACGAAGTTGTTGAAAGGTTTCACGGGTGGAATTCCTGAGATATGCACTTGAGAAAAACACTATGGACCTGTGATACGTTTTTTTCCCAGGAAAAAAGGTGCAATTTTCATTAATATATTAAAAAAATTACATGTATCTTCAGCATGTATGAGATGCAGTCACTTGTGAACAGTGATTGTTCAATTACATATTTACAGATAAACAGCATAATATTGCAGAAAGTAAATAGCAGTAATAACATAATCCAACGGTGTCCAAAAATACTGAGTGAAAACAAAAAGCAAAAAAACCAGGAATGATCGTGAAAATCATTCCAAAAGATTTCCATCCATCTGGACGATGGAAAAACTGAAAAAAAGCACCATCTCTGAATTCCTGAATTATCCATTGGCCCTTGTTCAGCTGCGCGGCCTCTTTGGATAGACAATCAGCGATCTCATTCCTTTCCCTGTATATGTGAGAGCATACAATAAAATCAAATTGTGATTTTAGAATAATGACATCATCCAGAGAATCCCTGAGTGTGTGCAAGTGACAATGATAAACATTGTTGATCCAATTTATAACAAGTTGTGAATCCCCAAAGATCTGTATCCTGTGACAATTTTGTTCCAGAGCAAAAAGTAGCAGGTGTCTTAAACTGTTAAGCTCAGCAAAGTTATTTGTTCCCCTTCCGAATCCCACTTTGATTCTGAAAGACAGGTGTTCATTGATGTGGAGAACAGCTCCCCCCCCACAACCCACAGCCTGGGCCGAGCCATCGAAATAAGCCCAAGGTGATCTTTTATCAATAATTTCGAGAGTGATGACCTGAGGAGGTTGACTGACAAGATCATCTGTTATCAGGTTGAAGATGGCAGCAGAATTGTTACAGGTGACTGTCCAATTGATCTGAGGATTTTGGAAGATAATGCGGTCCTTGTTTAACCAAATGCCCCAGCTAACTATCAGCGGAAGATACCTGGCTTTTTGGGAGGGTGCCTTGGACCACCAACGAAGCCAAGCTTCCTCAATATTTTGACCATCCCATTTGTTCTTCATGTTGAGGGAGGTGATAATTGTGGACCAAAAATGTGCTGTAATAGGACAGTGGAGGAAGAGATGGTTTGTATCCTCTGCGTAGGATTTGCATAAGTAGCATCTGGAGGGACCTTGGAAGGCCCAATTCATGTGGTTTATTTCTGTAGGAACTTTGTTCTAGAGGATACGCCACATGAACAACCTTGACTTCTAGGGGGATTTTAGTTTCCAAAGATGGCGCAGCCACCAATAGTTTATTCCAAAATCCTGGGCATTCATAAGAGCCACATATCCTTCTTTTGGGGTGTACCGACTGTAAGGGGCAGGGGCCCAAATGATCTCATCCTCCCTCTTTGTTAATCTGATATTGGCTTCCTCCAAAGCCCCAATGGAGCGGTGCCAGACCCTGCGCCATCTATCTGGGATACCCATAATCCTATAATCCAGCCATCGCTGAGGAGCCCATTGGCCATTTTCAGCCTTAGCAATTTGAGCAATCTGTGAGATACCAGCCCCGGAAAGAAATTGTCTCAAAGCTCTCGGGAGAATGTGAGCATTGCCGCATCTGGTCCAGGGATCAATGCCTAATCTCACCTGCTCTCCATTACCAATTTTCCACGCTAATACATCCTTCATTATACTTAAAGATTGGGAGATGGCCTTCCAGATGATGGATGCTTCGGGAAAGGACTGATTGGGTCTGCGAATTCATTCAGTTATTGATAGGGGATGGATGTATTTAAAGTAGACTACCTCTTTCCATAGGCTTTCAGATTTGATTATTTGCCAGCCCATCTTTGCCGCCAGTGCCTTTGCAAAGATCTGGAGATCTTTTATTCCCCATCCACCTCGTTTTTTTGTCTTTCCAATCCTGTCCCAGTGGACCAAGGCAAAAGTCCTCCCCACATTTTGACCCCTCCATAGGAATCTACGACAAATTTGTTGAATCCTGTTGAGAATGCCTCTAGGGATCCAGGCAAGGGTCATCCAGTAAACCGGAATGGCCTCGAGCACCAATTTTATCAAAGTGAGCCTGCCCGCTCAGGAGAGCCAACGTTGTTGCCAGATGTTTATGCGGCTTTCAATTTTTGCGATAAGCCAGGTCCAGATAGCGATGCAATAACCATTTGGCTTCAGCCTGAACCCAAGGTATTTTAGGCCTGAGTCCAGCTCTTGTATGACAAAGGCGAATTGTAGAGACGCATACCTTTCCTCATTTTGAAGGCATGACACAAAAATGATGGTGGATTTGTCATAGTTTGACACCATACCTGTAGCTTTACAAAAAAGAGATAGTGTGTTCTTGAAACAATAGGAATCACGGAAAGAACCATTTAAAAAAATAAGAATATCGTTTACAAATAAAAGATGAGAGAGGGAAGTCATGTTCGATATTTGGACACCCCCCAGAGCTCCCACTGCACGAGCGTTTTTTATCAGTCTGCTTAAGCCTTCCATGATCAACAAAAAAAGCAGGGGGGATAGAGGGCATCCTTGTCTCAGCCCCCGTTCAGCATGAAAAAAACCAGAAGCTGCCCCATTAATGAGAATACTATAGGAAGCAGAAGAGAAACAACACATGATCCAAGAAATGGAGTGGGGCAAACCAATATGAGTGAGAATGATTGTAGGTAGGAACAACTAGACTACTTATCCAGGATGATTTCCAAGGAGCTATTTGCTTTCGTCAGTCACCGTCAGATCCATGAAGCCATTGGGACCGTCGAGGAAGGCCTCCACTCGATAAAAAATCAGAAGGGGATCCTCATCCAGGTTGAAAGAACAAGTCTGAGAGATAGGTAAGGATCGCAGGTTGTAGCGGTGAGAACCACTAGAGCTCGAGCTACCTCTGGGAATCAAAGGAGGTGGGATCTGAATAATGGAGGGGGCAGAACTGAGGGGCGGAGAAGGAGTTGATACCAAAGGGCAATTTAGGGTACACTTGCTAACCCCAGAACCCGAACGAGACAATAACATAGATGCAGATGCAATACTAGATAATAGACATTCACTAAAAAACATAGGAGGGGGAGGAGGAGTACCCGAGAAAGCAGATTCTCTGGCCCAAGATCTGGTGAGAGGAGGCGCTGAGGTCCCGGAGTCTGGCCACGAAGGCGACATTGTGATTTGGGGTAGCATCAGATGTGCTCTAGCCACGAAATTTGGTGGAAAGGTTGGGATACATGAGATATCCAATACCCAGAAAGGGTTTGGGCAAATTCTAAACAGTTCAGGAGATATTAAAATAATTAATACTTTTAATGGAGTCCCTAAGTCTAAACTTAAGGAAAATAAAATATTAATGAGTATTAATATGAAATTATGTTAGAATGGTCCAAAAGACATGGATCAACCCAGATCTAATCTTAGTCGTTGATTAGGGACTTAATCTCGGTCGTTGATATGTCAACAGAAAAAGTATAAGAGGCTTGAGGGTCACTTGGAGAACACACCAGAGTGATCAGTCATTCTATTCTTTAGAGCGGGGTTTGCTAAGAGAGATAGAATTAGTGACCGGGAGATGGAGTTGAGGGGCATTTGAGTACAGAGAGATGGAGAGGCAAAGATAATGTTGGGAGAGCAGCGCAGTAGCCAAGGAGAGTGACGCAGAGCTAGCTAAGGCTCACGCAGAGGCAGCTGGGAGCTGCGCAGAGCCTTAGAGAGGCTAGCGTTGCTGACGTAGAGGGCCAGAGGGTTGACGCAGGGCCTCCTAGGGCTGGCGCAGACCCATCCGGGATGACGCAGGGCCAACGTGAGGTAGAGAGGGGCTGATGCAGTCCAGAGAGAGGCTGACGCTGGGGTTTCTGGGGCAGATTGGTGCTGAGTAGCTGCCAGAAGGATTATTCAAGGTTTCAGCCAGGAGATTTGTTAGAAACTGGGAGGTATTACTACCAAGGAAATTCTCCGTTGGGTAGGCTAGTTTCGGCACCCAGATTGTACTCTAATATTGCTTAATAAGAAAACCCTCAGATAGCTGCACCGGTTTTCCCACATTGGGTTTTTTCCAGGGACATTAGTCTAAAAATAATGGTGTCATATGGTGTGTTTGTTTTTGTTTCTTTTAGTTGTTGATCTGCAATATGTTGAGCATGCACTAGTGTTTATTTTCAGTATTTACATTGTAAATAACTTGTTAAGGAAAATAACATGTAGGTAGAAATAAATCAGATAAAGTGCATGGAGGGTTTCTAATTAAGTAGAAACTTCAACATGGTATCAGAGCGTGATTGCAGATCACAGGAGCACTAAAGGACATCAGCCGAGCGGAGCAATAGCAGCAAAAAACAACTGTCCGGAGGTGACAGAAGTTGTTTCTAGTAGAGCAACAAGGAAGGGTGACGCAGTGCCTGCATCATCAAGGGTGAGCCGGGAAGAGGCAGCGCAGAGGCTAAGGAAGGCAAAAGGAGCCTCACACAGAGCCAGGCAGTAGTTGGGAGGGCTGACGCAGTTGGCTGAGGAGGTCAGGTTGTTGGTGTCGGGATTGGGCAGAGCCTAGGAGCTCTCACCTTCAGGTTGTTGGGGTTTAGAAGGTTGCGGGAATATTGCAGAGTGGAGCTGGTGATGTACTGTAGTCAGAACAGTACTTGACAGAGCAAGGCCAGAGGAGTTGCTACCGAGGGTTTCTAGCAGAGGAACCCAGATCAGTGGGTGCGGTTGCACAAGACGATCAGAGTAAGGGGCATTTCGACAGCGGCAGAAGGATTTCCAGGAGGGAAATCAGGACTCAGAGGGAGTCCAGAAGAGAACTTCCAAACGGGAAGTAGAGACTCAGAGGAGTCAAACAGAGAACTTCCAGGAGGGAAGTAGAGGAGCATCATGGCACTACACGGAGTAAGAGACCAGGATAGACTGGACGGAGCATCGAACTTCGCAGTCTGGAAGGCCAGAATCTTATCTGTACTTGACAGGAATCATGTCAAGAACTTCGCCTTGAAGGTAATAGCTATCCTAGTCGATCCCAATGATAATGACAAGTACGAGGAGGCGATGGCGAGGGCCAAGAGCATTATCCTTGATGGGGTCAAGGATCATGTAGTACCACACATAGCCGAGAAGGGAACGACATTTGAGATGTGGGAGGCTCTCAAGAAGCTGTACCAACATACTTCTGTGCAGAGAAGAATGCTGCTTGAGAATCAGTTGAGGTCGTATAAGATGAAGAAGGGATAACCGATTGACACCTTCCTCGGAGGACTGAATGAGATTCGAGATCAGTTGACTGCTATAGAGGCGACACCGGATCAGGAGCTGATGATGAGGACAACCCTGAATGTTGTCTCAGAAGACTAGGAGGTGTTTGTCTAGAGTATACTGGGCAAAGGGACTCTCCCACCTTGGGACGAGATGTGGGCAGCTCTTTGCCAAGAAGAGATCATATGACAGTCGAAGACGGGTAGCAGCAGCAAGGGGATCAAAGTCAAGCAGGAGGAGGAAGATGTGGCCCTAGCATCTGAGGGAAAACAAGAAAAGTGAAAGAAGAAAGATCTCTCCAAGATCAAGTGCTTCCACTGTGAGGAGCTGGGTCATTATGCGACCCAGTGTCCAAGGAAGAGGAGTAAGGGAGAGTCTTCCAAGACTAAGGCAGTGCTAACAAGGGCAGAGAAGGAAGTTTCAACAGATGATGACTGTACCATGAGTGCACACGCACCACTTGAGCGGGAGTGGGGAGACATCGAGCTGTAGTCAGGCGAACTACAGGCGATGAGGGGCAAGATCCTTGAGGTACCCAACCTCTTGGATTAGACCTTGCTATGGGACTCGGGAGCCCCGGAGAGGAGTAGCAGCACTGGCTGATGTGGGTAGAGATCAATGTGGATGGAGCAGCAGAGAGAGGTACAATGCAGGAGTCCTACAACAGCGCGAGGCTAGCAAGCTGCAGCAGTGCGAGAGGCACAGGAGTGTTGCACCAGTGCAAGATGACACAGAGAGGTGTGCAACGGTGCGAGATGCAGGGAGCTGTTGCATCAACGCAGAGGTCAGAGAGGGAGCACTTGTCAGCGGCAGAAGGAGCTTCGGCATCAGGAGGCTCTTTAGCTCAATAGGGAGGTCAAATTGGGAGATCAATTACTTAATTCTCAGTAATTGAGTTGCAGTGCAGCAATGGGTAGCACGATGCAACATGATGCGAGGAGGTGCAGTGCAGATGCAATGCTGGGAGAAAGGACCAGCAGCAGCACGGATGCAGAGGGAGCTGTTGTACAGATGCAGTAGTGGCAGTGGCAGAATCATGGGCAGCAGTACAGGACGCAGCAGTGCAGAGGATGTTGGGCAAGGAGGCTTAGCATCAGCATAGGGACTGATGCCGGATGATCAAAGTAATACTCAGTGAGGAGTATTGCTAGAGCACAGTCCTTGCTAAGAGGGAGTGTTGATTTGGGGTAGCATCGGATGTGCTCTAGCCACAAAATTTGGTGGAGAGGTTGGGGCACATGAGATATCCAATACCCAGAAAGGGTTTGGGCAAATTCTAAACAGTTCGAGAGATATTAAAATAATTAATATTTTTAATGGAGTCCCTAAGTCTAAACTTAGGGAAAATAAAATATTAATGTGTATTAATATGAAATTGTGTTAGAATGGTCCAAAAGAGATGGATCAAGCCAGATCTAATCTTAGCCGTTGATTAGGGACTTAATCTCGGCCGTTGATATGTCAACATGAAAAGTATAAGAGGAGGCTTGAGGGTCACTTGGAGAACACACCAGAGTGATCAGTTATTCTATTCTCTAGAGCAGGGTTTGCTAAGAGAGATAGAATTAGTGATCGGGAGATGGAGTTGAGGGGCATTTGAGTATAGAGAGACAAAGAGGCAGAGATAGTGCCGGGAGAGCAGCGCAATAGCCAAGGAGAGTGACGCAGAGCCAACCAGGGCTCACACAGAGGCAGTCGAGAGCTGCGCAGAACCTCAAAGAGGCTAGCATTACTGACGCAGAGGGCTAGAGGGCTGATGTAGGGCCTCCTAGCGCTGACGCAGAACCATTCGAGGTGACGCAGGGCCTCCTATGGGCTGACGCAGACCTATCCGGGGTGATGCAGGGTCAGTGTGAGGCAGAGAGGGGCTGACGCAGTCCAGAGAGAGGCTAACGCTGGGGTTTCTGGGGCACATTCGTGCTAAGTAGCTACCGGAAGGATTATCTAGGGTTTCAGCTAGGAGATTTGTCAGAAACTGAGAGGTATTACTGCCAAGGAAATTCTTTGTTGGGTAGGCCAGTGTCGGCACCCAGATTGTACTTTGATATTGCTTAATAAGAAAACCCTCAGATAGTTGCACCTGTTTTCCCACATTGGGTTTTTCCGGGGACATTAGTCCAAAAATTATGGTGTCATATGGTGTGTTTGTTTCTGTTTCTTTTAGTTGCTGATCTGTAATATGTTGAGCATCCACTAGTGTTTATTTTCAGTATTTACATTGTAAATAACTTGTTGAGGAAAATAACAAGTAGGTAAGAAAAAATCAGATAAAGTGCATGGAGGGTTTCTAACTAAGTAAAAGTAGAAACTTCAATAGACACCCTTGAAATGTCCCATCTCGGCACCGAAACACCAGGAAGGTCTGCTTGCGAAGGAAAATCCAACTCCGACATTTGGGTGCTTGCCAAAACCAGAGACCTCGAAGAATCTGGCTGATTCCTAGAGAGCAGGGGGCAGTCTTTATACAAGTGTCCAACCTTGTGACACCGCCTACAGCGAAAGGGGATGCCCTCATAATCAAGAATCTGCCACTTGGTGATCTCGCCCATCTGTAAACGATAGCTCTCCACCAGTCCTTCCTTGGTGTCTAAATGCACCAGAATTCGAGCCATAGCCATGCAACCAGTGTCCTGGTAAGCCCTGTCATGGTCCAGATAAACCCCCATGTCGTCTCCAATGCACCGAAAAATGTTCTCTGCCCAGAATTGGAGAGGGAGGCTAGGGAGGCAAACCCAGATAGGACCCGCTCCCATGTTTTCCTTCTTAGGATCAAATAGTGGCAACCAACGTTTTAGCAAGACTAGTGTCATTTCGATGTGACAGTACCGCGTCAAGACCCAATCCACCGGTTCCGGCTGCGGGAAGATGAGCACGAACCAACCCCTTGACAATGTAATGACCATCGGTAGCTGCTCCATCATGTTCCCCCAAACCTCCGCAGTCCATTTCCTAAGGCGAGCTGGGGTGTAATTCCTACCACGGACTCTGCCCACTAGAACCGTGCTCTCCGTTAGAGCCGCTTGGGCCACGCTTATCCCAGCCTCGAACACAAGGAGTCGAACACGTTCCCTGATTTTTGATAGCTTTGATTTTTTGCCTCCCCTAGATCTTTTTTGCGAGCTTCAGGGTGCTTCTTCTGCCTGAGGGTTTTCATCTGAGTCCGAGGACCTATTTTCTTCAGGCCCTGTGTCTTGTCTAGAGATACTGTCAAAAAAACCTGAGGAATGAGCTATGGCAGGGACCGCCGGTTGAGAAAGGCCTTCAGGTGCAATGCCAAGAGTGTTGTAGTGAGGAGGCGAAGTGCCCCGCACTTCTGGAGCCGTTCCACAAACCCTTACCGACGAAACACCCATGCAACCTTGAAGAATCTATAGTCCTCTGTTGAGGAGCATCCAAGCAGCAAAACCTGGCAGAGTCACTTGTTCCTATCGAAATATGCGAAGAAAGCATGATAAATATATATGAACCGTTGTAATCCACATTGATTTGTTTTCCATATTAAACAAAATTATCCAAACACATGGCATCCATGCACTTCACCCTATTCTTGACATTATGGTATACAACACTGGTATTAGGAATTTCTGCTAAGCGGAACTCCTTTGGATATTGCATTCAGTTGGATATTATGAATCTTGAGAAGTTAGATGTGATCAACATTGATAAAGTGCACCATATTATATAACCAATACCATTTACACCATCATCCAAAGAGGTAATTGTTACTTTAATCCTTTATCATTAAAAATATTGCTCCATCTTATATTGAAGATACACTCCATATTTCTGTCATCCAAATTGCTCCAAGTTGTTGAAGTTTACGATGATTGCCAAAGTTTTGGACAACACCAACCAAACTCCATCATGATTCTCTGATGTTGTAACATACCCGAGTCTCGACAGATTTCTCCCCACTGCTACATACCCATTCAACAAGCATGCATTACTGTTATAGATGGTAGTTCCCCTCCTGGACTTATTGCGAGCCCGCAGCCGCACCAGGCAAATTCATTCAACGAATACCATATAACCAATGATCCAATGGAATTTAACCATAAATATATCCATCTTCGACGAAAAATACCTTCACACGAACGATGTCCTTCTGAAGAGTCTATGTACATCATTGTCTCACTTGAAGAGAGTATGATTGATAACAATTTGTAGGTGTTGAGATGAGGTATACACGCCGCTAAGGATATAGATGCAACAACAATGACTAGGGAACTTTATGGTAAAGTCCAAATTAAAAATGCTCAGCAACATAACGATGCCTATCAGCAATATCCAACCAGAAGGAAACAAACATGTTGGGGTGTTCTGGCACCGTTCTTATGTCATTATAGCAGCATCAAGACACACCATCAAAATACACATTTCCTTCTTGTCAAACAAATGTTGAAAAGGCGTTGAAAAAGCTTGGTGAACGTGAGCCCCATCTTGCACAACTGGAGGGAAAACCAGAGGTTTTGTAAAATCTTAGACCCCGAGGAGTTCATTTTTGTAAAGGCCTGAAATGAATGAATATTGGTTGCACATTATAACAACGACATACATTGTAAAGTATAACTCTCGGTCCACGTCCAATATAATACCACCATTGCATTAACAATAATCATATTAAACACATATGTCGATACCAAAACACCAATTTTAGCTAGGCATTTGGTCATAACGTTTATTCGTCGATGATGATGGTCAAGTGAAAAATTATATGTGATGTCATCCAAAATAATGCTTTCTAATAGATCAAACAAACCATACCAAACACGTGGACACACCAAATATTAATACATCCACAACATCAATACGTTGACAACATTTAGTTTTCCAGTGAAATTGGCATACTACCCGATGCAACGTCTCGGGAGGGAATAAAAATTACATGCAAGTTTGATCAGATTAGCATCTAGCATGTAATTTTGCTATAATATATTCAGGGCCAACTATTGTGACCCAAGGGAGAAAACTTCCCGCATGACCATAATATGGTACACCTCTCATCTCCTTAACTAGAAATCAAAGGAATTCATTAACCCAAAATTTGCAATAGAAACCACAAATATGCCCTCCTTTTAAATGAAATTCCAAAAAACGACACTATTAAATATAGATCAGATTCAACAACAAAAATATTTGCTTCACGACTGCCATATGAGGACTTAATTTTTTTATTTTTTATTTTTATCAAATTGTCACCCTCAAATTGGGAAAATGTACGTCTCACGCCATCATATTCTTCTCTTGCAATAGAAGGATGCGCATCCCTAGTGAAAACCTCAACATTCAACTTCTCTATATGACGCCAAATCTTTGTTGCATACTCCCTTCTCAATGCCCGAACCTGGCCCAGAGTGACCCAACACCATTCCTGTTCTTCTTCTACATGCAATCCATTACTCTTGGCAAAACTTTTATTCATGCACTCAATATCATCGTCAACATCCATTGCTAAAGGCTCTTTATCTACACCCATGGAATCTCCTTGATCAGGTCCAGGACCATCAATTGGTTTGTCGATAAGATCATCCAAAAGATGTTTCATGAGCACATCCGTAAATTTTTATAGAGAACAAAGAGCAATACCTCATTTTCCTGCAATGCCCGCGATAGAAATGCATCTTTTGCTTCTAAAGACTCTTGTGTAGAGCTCTCCTCTTCCTTGAGTTTTTTTTTTCTACTTGTGCTTTCAACCGTTTTACTTTATCCATTGCTTCACTTTGCAATTCTTCAGTGTCTACCTTTTCTGCAAAAGCCTCTGCAGACTCCAAGTCAGCTTGGACCTTGGTGGAGGATTCAATAGCCTTTTGAACAGACTTCTCAGCACATGCAACTCCCTTTCTCAAGTCTGAAATGCGATTGTAGGTTTTGCTGAGAGCATTTCTTAAAACCTCCCAGAGTCGGTCTGAAGTGTGGAATTGTTCAATGTTGGCAGGAGAGAACACCCAACTCACAATAGAAATATTAGAGATAATACGATATCCCATCATGCGATCAATTACAATAACATTGATTTGGGCACTATATGGGTGAAGCTTTTAGATCCAATATGAAAAAAAGAGTTTGAACAACCACTTCGATAGCAACCTTGTGGCCATGTACTAATATAATCTTCTCCTCCACCCAAGGATAAATTTCACGAGCCAGTTTTAGTTTTTTCTTTTACCATACCACTTAACTCTGCAGACAAGGCTAATTCCGCTTCACATTGTTCCCCTTGACTCTCTCCACTATATTTGAAACAAACCTCCTTTAGGTGGGATAAGTTCTTCTATCTCAGGAGTGTTTTCTAAACTCTCCTTAATTTTGTCTTAATATGATAATCTAACTTCCTTTTCAAGCACTTCCTATGCAAAGACATGCTGTGGTGACCATTTTGGAAGATCCATAACATGCACCCATTCTTTCCAAGGCCAAATAAACAGGAAATTTGATAGGTGATGTGCAACCCAGTGGACAAAGCGAGTCTGGCACTCCATATCTAATTCACCAACTTTATAAAAAAGTGCACGCACACCTCCAGCCACTACTGTCGATATATTTAATTGGTAGATTGATAAGATCAAGGTGCGGTACAGAGTTAAATCAAAACTCTGGCAAAAGAGAATGGAAATCCTTTCTTCTTCGCCTCAATATCAATCTCTATATTCAATCAGATGTTTTTTGTCGAATGCTCTATTAGTTTTTGGTAGCATCAGATGTGCTCTAGCCATGAAAATTGGTGGAGAGGCTAAGGCACATGAGTTCTAGAGAACCCATAAACCGTTTGGTGAAATTCCACTTGAATTGTATTTGATTAAAATAATTAATATTTTTAATGGAGTTTCTAAGTCTAAACTTAGGAAAATTAAAGTATTAATGGGTATTAATTAAAATATGGGTGAGAATGTTCTAGAAAGCAGATGAAGTCAAGTTTTTAATCTTAGTCATTGATTAGAGACTTAATCTCGACTGTTCAAGTCTCAACGAGAAAAGTATAAGGAGGCTCGAGTTTCATTCAGATACACACGTAGAGAACAAATTGATCTAGAGTTCAATTTCTAGGGTTAGGAAGTCTAGGATAAAATTCTTCTAAAATTTGGAACAAAATAAATATATTTGTATCTATGAGATGGATACTTCCCATATTGGAGTCGTACTGGATTTTTCCATTACATATTTTTTTTCTGTATCAAATTCTTATTCATATTCGAATTTTGCAACTAAGTTTTGCAGGTTAACATACTCTGTAGTTGGTATTTTGATTGGTGTCTTCGGTTTAAGCTATCTAAAATTTTGGTTAAATACCTGAGTGCAGAATCTGCTTACCATGGTCTGATTTTGACACAACCCTCCCCCATTGGGTCCATGGGACAGCACTCTTGGCAACCTCTTGTCGCCGCTGACAAAGGGGGTTACTGGCAGAAGTGTTCTTGATACTTGTAGAGCCTCTACATCATTGGGTGCACCAGTTTTCCACAATGTGTGCACACTTCAGCAGCTGATGCATGCCAAGAATTCCAACAGGCATCAAGACCATGGGGTTGAAGGGCTAGTGCCGTGGCAGCTTCCCATCATTGATGACAGGCAGGGGTGTGGAGTCCCTGACAATTGTAGCCTCTCTACCAGTTGGTGCATCAATTTTCCTTTACAATGCACACTTCAGCAACCTGTGCGTGCCAAGAATTCCAACAATCATCAAGACGGTTACATCTACACACTAAAAGCAACACATGGCACATTGGGAGACAAACAGTCACTGACAGTTATAGAACTGAACTGCCTTTGGAAGCTGAATGGGAATTTCATAACTACTATGTAATTTTGTTTATGATAGGCAGATATCAGAGCTTTTCTTCCCTTGTCATGCTCTCTCTCATGGAGCAATGTATATATCTTTCAAACAGTAATACAAACACTGTTTGATCTATTTGTTTCTGTGCATTTTGCTTCAATTTTATCCATGCTTCCGCTTCCCATAACTTAATCAGTCCCACACAGTTAAGTTGTCCTCTGATTGGATCTTGGAATCAGAATTGTATGGTGAAGCATTTGTTTGATGCTTCTAGAAGGTCACTAAAAGCATCCAAATATGGCAATGAAATCCTGGTTTCTATAAAAGAATTTGTATATAAGCATTCATAAATCGTAACTGATTTTCTAAAAGCATGATGTGATTATAATTGAATACATAAGTACCTTAGGGTAGGTTGCATCAGAAAATAGAAGCAAACTGCAGGCCAAGCATCCAAGCAAGGGTAAAAGTATGTGGCAAAACAAAGATAGGGTAAAATGCCCAAAAAAAAGGAATAAGTGTTTTAGTAGTTACTGTAAGATAACTGGCCCATAAAGAAATCTATAATGCAAATCCAAAAAAGCAGAGAATTGGAGAGCTATTTCAATCAGATCAATCATAGAATCTTCCATAACATATAAGAGAACTCTTGCTATTAGCTTATGTAAATATTGAAAACGACATCTAGAATTGTACAATTAAGTAATAAAATGACCTGGATTCCTGACACAGTAAAATATGGTATCTCAAATTTGACGCGAATTGGTGCCTGCCTCTCCGGGGCTGCCTCTTCAGCAGTGACACTAGGAAGGACAAATTCAGCCCTCAGCATGTATTCCTGGAAAAAAAAAAAATTCCTAGATGATATGTCAATCAAAAAATCAAAACCAATTTAATAAGAGCCGACAACAGCAATGGTTGATGTAGCGAGAGGAGAAGACCCGTGAATCTTATGAGATAAACCTTTCCACCAGGAAATGATTTAATTTTCCAAAGCAATGCATCCCTCTCTGGTGCATAAGAAGCAGAACCCATGGAGGTTCGTATATGAGGCGTGGTAGCATCAGCCGGAACAGGCAGCTGTATGTCAACATTTGTTGCTGTACTGCACAGCCAAAAAGAAAAGAGTTGAGATTAAGCAAATGAGTACATTCAAACAAACACCAGAAATCCCAAGACCTTCCTTGAGAGACAATGCATTAGATAACTGCATTTAAAGTGCAAAAAACCAAAAGATCTGACAAGATTTCAGGATCAAACAGAAAATAAATATCTTGACAGACATCAGCTAGAGAAGTAGCTTGAAACCTGCGATCTTTATAGTTGCTGCGTGCTCTCACTGAATATTCTACTCGACTTTTTGAATGTCGTTCCACTTGAGCTTCAATCCATATCAATGGCTTTACCTGAGTCAATAAAAAACATGAACATTATTTCAAGAAGGGAACCGTCCAAACACCAGATCCAAAGGCATTTTTGTGAAAATTGCCTTGATTTTGAAGTTATAGAAAAACCTGAGTGCTGAGTCTATATGTCATCAAATCAAAAGCCCCATCAGGAGGTATGAAAGATATAGTCCTATCATTTTCAAAACGAGCTAGACGAACACACCTGCAAAAATAAATCAACTGTTAAACTTTTTTC
>APFE030817509.1:25839-53206 GCA_000404065.3 Pinus taeda | reverse complement strand
TTTTTAGAGGTTTATGGAAATGTTTAACAAACCTAGAAACGTTTCAAAAACTTGAAACTCCTTCTAAATGTTGAGAAATCTAGGGCATCAAGATTAGGTGTTTTCTCTTCTAATAGTAACTGCTTGTCAATGATTTTCACTTTAGATTAGGATCTTCTTTACTTATTTTATTATAGTGTTATTCTTCATCAAACAACTACAAATGCATAAACCATAAAGAGACAAGAGACAAGAGACACAAAGTATAGGCTATCAATTAGGGCAAAAACCTCTCCTTCTTGAGAGGAAAACCCGAACAAACTCCCCTACTTATAGAGACTCCAATTGATGAATACCAAGACTAAGATCATGACCCTTGACCATAACCCCTCCAAGGTCAAGTCAACCTCTTTGCACAAAGATGACTTACAAACCTTCCAATGATGATGGCTTCTCCTTCGACCTTCTTTTTAGACATCCAACCTCTTATAGCACTACAGAAACCCTAGATAATTTGTGTAGTCAAAATAATGGGGAGAATACCTTCCTTTCTTCTTTGCTTGATGAGATACATTTGCTTCAACCCCTTGATCTCCAATATTAATCCTTCTCCACCGAAATTTGGCCTTCTATGGTGACTGTGATTCTTGCTTCTTGACATTCGAGAAGTGTGCCCTAGTTGCAGATCAAACGCATGGAATATAAACCCAAACAATTATGATTTTCGTCCTTCTTATCCTTGTTGTTCCTTCACTATAGAATAAGACTTCTTCTCCTTGCTGGTTCAAACTTCTGTGTTGTCTTTTTGTGTCCTTTGTGAAAGGCCTAATTCTCTTTATATAGGCTTTGATGGGCTTCCAAAATAGTCCAACATCTCCTGGCAGGTCGACTTGATGAAGTTTCTAGTCTAAATTGACTAGTGGTTTGTATCCTTGATCTTGGAGGGGTTTCCTTTACAATTTTAGACTCACATTGACTCAAACGAAGATGTAACATACCCAAGAAGGGTCCTTCATACATGACATTGACTCAATTTGACTTTATGACCAATCTTAAGGGATCACAATGGGAGCCATTACTAAAAATAAATTTCCTTGCTCATGAAACCTATGAGACGAGTACTAAAATAATGATTTATTTTTTTTCTTTACATACATACATACAATCATAATTTACACATGTCATTATGAATACCAAACCTAGTTACACTTTTCAACACTCCCTCTTAACTAGGGAGGTATTCATATTGGTACTTGGTCATTCTCAATCTAAAGAATTCTCATAAGAAGAGTCGGATTGGTAACCGATCTGTTTAGCATCATATCAACCAACATTGTCACATATCAATGCCTTGACTAACAACTCTATCTCTCCGCAATATTTGAGCTCAATGATGGCGAGACCAATGATGTATAAACACCCTCATCATTGTCTCTCTCGGAACATACCCCACCCAGGTTCTCAGGGTGTGTTCCACAAAGACTATTTTTATCTTGGATTCTGAGTCCTCAAAGAATATCAGTCCTCTACGACTACTCTTATCTTAAATGCCCTAACTAATCCTCAAAGAGTGTCAGATGCCAGATGTTTACCAATCCTCCATTGTGTCTTCCCAATTGAAGACAAGAATGATGTGTCTATCTCTCCCTCTTAATTAGGGAGGGCATATATATTACAATCAAGGAATGTACTCATCCCTATGGAAGGATTGTAACTAGTCTCCCTCTTGGCTTAGGAATTTCCAAGTTTCTTCCAAGTAAGAAACTTGTTTCCAGGCTCCCTCTTAATTAGGTACCTGCAACAACTCCTCAGATGGAGATGATGAGACAACCAGTTGCTTGAAGAAATCCTCCTCACGATGTCATGAACTTCTTGTCATTATCTAGGGGTCTTCATGTTTGGGACTTCTACATAGGGCACCGACCATCCAACACTTGCATCCATGAGTCATCCATGTCATCATCGAAAAGTGATCCATTAGTCCATATCTAGCCTTCTTTCATGCCATGTTTCTTTCTTCATGCCATGTTTACTTAAGGATCTTTCATCCTACTATATGTGCATCAGTGGTGTAAGACATCCATAGATCTCCCCTCAGCAACCCTACATAAACCAATCCAGATATTTGTTCAAAAATAAAGGAATGAACTTTAAAATCAACATTACCTTTGTGATGGTCTTTCATCGTGACATCTTCTAATTTGCATCAACATCCTGCATACATATCAACACATCTCCCAAAGATATATATTGTCAAGGGTCTCTTTATTTTTCAGACTCCATCAAAGTCTTCATATCTTCCATGGAGGTATCCTAGTCAAATCTTCTTGGTCTTTTGGATGTTGATTTCCTTTACCATGGTTGCATATTCCATGATCTCTTCCTTCCTTTCTTCTCAAATTTCATTCCCAGGAGATTTCAATCAGCGTTCCTCAATTGTAGTCAACCACCTCATACTTCATATGAGGACATATATGTTGATTTCATCTAGTGAATGTGTGACCCATGCATTCCTGCATCAATTTGAGGGAGGAGATCCTTTCTTTTGATCATGATCTTAAGATGGAGCATTGGTTCATGATATCTGCAACCATATGACATTGACTTCCACAATATCGAATCCCTTGATCCTCTTCACTTTTATGTCATCATACCATCATCCCATGGATTCCACAATTTTGGAATTCTTGACGAATCACTTGCTTCCTATCATGATCGGTGAACCTTTCAATGAAGATTCCATCTAAGAATCTTAGTGATCTAAACTATTCCCATCAGCAAATGTTTCCTTTTCACATAGATGTATGGTTAACCTTGAACTAAATGACCTTGCCACTTATGTTTTCAATGATATTCCCAAGAATTATATCCTTGACTTCCATAGATTCTAACCATCTTTCATTCTTCTTTATGATGATGTCCTGAGCCCTTTCTTTAAATGCTTCTATGATGCCTTGATGCATCCCATTTTATGAATCATGATAGCCATATCTTACAACAGAAGGCTTAGGAACTTGAGAATAACTTTGTGAGGAATACTATCCCAATAGTGGAGATCTATTACTTCCTCCTTCTTGGATTTGTTATTTTTAGCTTCCTCCACTTCCTCGGTGATGTGGGCTTCTTCTCTTCTCTTTTGTTATTGTCCTTCTTGAGCTTGGGACAATCTCTCATACCCATATTATTGACATCCATAGTATTGCATTTTATCCATGTTCTTCTACTTTTTCTGATGACTAAAATTTCCAAATTTTCCCTTTCTTTTTGTCATTGCAACATATGCTTGATTTTTCTCTCCTGCTCCCACATAAAATTTGGCCTTTGGTCTATATTCTTCAATCTTGCACAATGACCATAGATCCTGGAATGAAGTAGCTTCTTTCTTCCCATAAATACTTGAAGTAAAGTTACTCGACTCCTCTCGTAGTGTATTTAGTATAAATGTAGGCATTTCTATGTTAGACATGACTTCTCCCAAATCTTGTAGTTGATCCTGGATTTCAGATATCCTCATAAAGTATGAGGCTATTCTATCTTCCCTTGATATATTCATCTTGCAGATTTCTTGCCTTAATGATATTTCTTTAGCAATTTTAGAGAATACAACTCTACCAATTTGTCATAGATTTCCTTTGAAGTTTCAAGTTTTGATACATATGGGATAATGGGATCCTTTATAGATTCTATGGGAATCATTTGAGCCCTAACTTCCCCTTTCATATAATTTTCAAGAGCTTGAGCATATTCCTTTCTTGGTTTAGTGACAGATCCTTGGACATGTTCCATAACCTCATTTTCAATGAGATTCAGATATGTCCTTTTCTTCCATGCAAGATAGTTTGAAGCCCCAACTAATTTGTTGCTTTCCTTGCAAAAGGAAATTTGACAGATTCAAATATGGACATAAATATACTTACTTGATTGGATGCTCCTTCTCCTTGTTGCTTCCTTGATGTTGATGATGATAGATAGAGTAGAAAACTTCTCCTTATTGAAGGTAGTTTTCTTCAAGAGTGATCCTTATCCCATAGAGAATGAGATCACTTTAGATACTTTGACAAAAACCAATGATGATTTCTTGGTGATGTATTCAATGGTAAGTACCTTGATTCATAGATCTCTTCAACTTGGCCTTCTTTTATTGATGATGATCCCAAGACTTCTTTGTAGACTCCTTCTTCGATCTAGGGTTATAATGCTTCCTTTGTAGATCTTGTCTTAAACATGATATTTTCTCTGATTACTTTCTTGATATTTGATCCTTGAGTGATCCAGGTGGCTCCAGAGACACACACAGGACAAAGAGTTTTATGGAAGCTAATAAATCGAAGTGATCAAATTTTTTTCGAGCTTGGACCAAAGTGTAGATCTTGTAATCCTGATCGTAGTGGTGTGAACAGTTCATCAATCCGAGCTCATATGAGGGAGAACGAGCTAGTTAAAGTTTTGGTGAAAGTTGGGTTGTGGGCCAAGTTTAAGTGTCCTACAATTTGACCGACCCTAGGGCATGAAACCTATCTCTCGAAAGCGGGTGAATTTTTGGCCTACTTAAATTGACTCCTTTGGTCAATTTTCAGGATTTTCGAAATGGACAATTATTTTATATAAAATCAAAAAAATATTAAAAAAAGGGGTGGCGGGCCATGATCCCCGTCACCTCCACCGGACCCAAAACAAAATTTCATAATAAATTTGGGTCGACGGGCCATGACCCCCACCGACCCTCTAACCAAGCCCTCCATTAAACATAATGTTAAAGGGGCGGGCGGGCCACCTCTGGTGGACCCTGCCCACACCCCATCACATTACATGCATATGCCATATATAATGAGGGGTCGACAGGGATTGAACTCACCAGGCCCACGTGGGTCGGCCCCCACCAGGCGACCCCATGTACCAACCACCATTTAATACAACGCCCAAAGCATTAACACAACAAACCACTCCGCACCATATTTAAAAATTAAAATGGTTAAAACGATTTGCTAAGTACGGGGGTTGGCAGGGTTGGAACCCCCAACCTCCCATCTTGTCATCTCCACGCCTAACTAATACACGAACGACCCTTTTGTTGACAACTCCGCCCATGAAATTTATATAAACCCTTCTTTTGCTAGTGCGCCCGGCATGGACGAGCAGAGGAGTGTGCACGTGGATCGAGGCAATATTTTTTAATTAATTAATTTGCAAGGCGGAACCATGAACCTGAGAAAAACACAGGGGGAACCATGATTGGGTGAAATTCTCAAGAGCATGAAATTTTTGCAGTGTCCAAATTGGACAAATTTTATGTCGACCTTACACCTCTCAGCGACACGAACCTAATGATGCAGTCAGTTTCTTGATATGAGCAACATATTTTCGGAGGACCCGGAGGAGGGAATATTTGAGGAATCTAGGGGTAATCTAAAAGATTCCTTGAGCCCCAGATTTTCATTTTCTCAGAATTCAGAAATTTGACAGTCAATTTTGCACTATTCGATGCTAGAAATCTGATGGTCCATTCAGATTTTCCATTTGCTCATTTCATTTTTCAGTGACTTTTCAAAGTGGAGCGCAAGTGTCAGCATTCATGTGTGAGCGGTCATTTCTATGCGATTTGACGTCGTGAGATCGATGGTATGAACAACTTCAACAACTTGACATCCTTTTCTTCAGATGGCCCCTGGATGTGAGGTATATGCAATGTGTTCATGTACTTATTTTTTCTATGAGATGCATTGTGTTGCTCAGATCCCTGTTTGATGTTTTGATGTGGGATCTTGTTTTCTTACTTGTTTCATGATTCCTACTTGTTGTGATGCGGAATCATCTGTGGGATGTACTTGTTGTCATGAGTCACCATGTTTTTGTTGAGATCCCTTTATCGTCATGTTGATGGGATACTCATGTTGTCGCCATGTATGTTTGAATTGAGATCCCTTTTGATGCCATGTTGGCGGGATGCTCATTATTGTCATATGTGAAATTATGTCATACTGATATAAGTCCTTTTAACTGAGAGTTCCTGTAGCGGAACATCTCTGGGAGCCACTCCTGCATGAGGAAATTTTCCTTGTATGATAACGACGTTACCTCTTATGTAAAACCTCACTATTGATAGTGCTTAATGCAACAACCTAAACCATCTTGACACCGGGGCCCAGAGACGTAGTCCCTCCTAGACGAACTCTGTTATCAACGTCTTGAGTTTTATGTTGCTGATGATTGTCATGTTCCTTCTTCTTTACATCATGCATTTATGTCCTGTTATGCTATTTTAATTGCAATTCTAATCACATCACGAAAGCAAAAGATCTTGGTTAAATCCGGGAGTTGACTCAACTTAGATCAAGTTTGGTACCAGAGCAGTCTTTACGTGGATGTGAATTGCGAGCGTGAACAATGGAATGTGCAGCGACAGGGGATGAAAAAGCAGTGTACGAGATCATGCTCAAAATTTCCCAAGGGGTGGAGCTCTACAAAAAGAGACGGAGGAAAAGGAGCGATTGCAACTTCAGTTGAGAGCCACAGAAGAGGCCCTGGAAGAACTAAAGCACAAAAAACAAAATCTTATTGAATGTAGGGTTCTGTGAACCATAACAAGTTTGAGAGAAGATTCTTCGGCGAAAATCACATTGGGATGCTTTTGTCGACATGTTTTGAACCAACCAGTGTGGTTCATCGTCAGGACAAGTTGAAGAAATAGATCTTGCTTTGCATATTAAATAGTCAGAGTAGAACATCCAATGACTATATTTCTTGACCAGGTAATGGCTATATTGACTAACGGTTAAATTTGACTGGGGAACGCTGAATTGAAGATGTTTCTACATGAAGAGAAAGAGGAAAAGAGTTTGCTACAACAGCTACAGGTTAAGGACGAGGCCTTGGAAAAGTTGCATCGTGACCCATGTGAGGTAAAAAGTAATTCTTCGAATTCATGTATGTTTCCTGATAATGATTTTTCTATTTTTGAAAATCATACCACAGGAATTGGCTCCAAAATTTTGAAGAAAATGGGGTATGAAGGAAAAGGCTTGGAAATTATTGGCCAAGGCATTGTCAATCCCATCAAAGTAGAAGAATTACCCCGTCAGGAAGGACTTGGGTATGTCAGAAAGGAAGTTGGGGAATGTACCGAGACAGCTAGCAAACCACCAACAATAGATGATGAGAATCCCTCATCAGTGCTTTCCAAATCAATAGAGGAGGTAAAATATGTTGATTTCCTTTCGGTTTCATATTCACATAGTATGATTTATGTTGGAGATTTGGAGATCCCAATTACAAGGACAAACATGAGGCTCCTTACCAAGATGAGGTACGAGGAGGAAAAAGAACTTAGTGTTAATAACCAAGGCATAACTCAACCATTGGAAGTTGAGTAGAGACCTCAATTTGCAGGTTTGAGATACACAGAGGGAGAATGCTCGAAGGTGTCAAATGTTTCCGAGACATCGCCGAAATCGTCGAGGAAATAGAATTATGAGAACACATCCCCATCATCCCATGGTGATTCCCATTGCAGGGAGAGAGCTAAGGCAAGCTCTTATCACCATAATGACACCAGAGGTAGCAAGGAAAGCTATAACCAACTTTGATATTCGAATGTTCATTTCAATTATAATCATGTTGTTAATGATGGACATAAATCACGAAATCGAAAGACATGTACCTTTTGTGGATTACATAACCATATGTTTTCTAAGTGTTGGAAAAGAATAGAAACACCCAAAAGGAGAAGGCATGAAAGACCCTCTCGACAACAGATAAAGAAACATGTTAAGAAGATCTGGAGGAAGAAGACCTATTGCAGCCATTGCGACAGAAGTGGTCATCAAAGAGCCACTTGTTGGAGGCTCCATCCAAAGCAGCGCCTTAAATACAAGGCGTCAGTGCATGAACCAGGTGAAACAATTGTTCGACAAGAAAAACCACCACAGGAGGGTGACCCATTCACGTTGATAAGTGAAAAATGGTTTCTAGATATGTTAGCTTGTCATGGTCGTGCTTTTGTAAATCATTTGTTGCATTTTAAAATGTAAAAGTGATGATTTGTTTTTCACCGCCTTTTAAGCAACAATGATGTCTGGTCTTATTTTTTGTTGCATGATAAACTGTGAAAATGATGTCATGGTTCCATCACTTGTCAAAGAAACAATAGTGTTTGGCCTTATTTTTGTAAATCATGTGCTGCAGTGATGATGTGTTTTCCGCCACTTGTTGGAGCAACAATGATATGTTGGCCTTGTTTTCATAGCTGGGGTACTGTTTCCATCCTGATGTAAACTTGACCACCGAGTATGTGTTATAAACTCATGGCAAGTGTGGGATGCTTGGGCCATTAGTTGGTCATGAAATTCAAGCATGTAATTTGCAAAATTGTATTATAGGTTTGCAGAGGTTGCAGGTGTCGGCTCATCGCTTAAGGCTCCGAAGAACAAAGGTGAAGGAGATGGAAGCGAGACCTTTTTAGGATGCTTGTGATGCAGACAAGGTACATAAAAGTTACAGATTATTTTTCATGCTTTTGGAGGACCAAAAGCTCCTTAGTGGGGAGGATTGATCTAGGTGGCTCTAGAGACACACACAGGACAAAGAGGGCTTATAGAAGCTCAAAAATCAAAGTGATTGGAATTATTTCGATCCAAGACCAGAGCATAGATCTTGTCGTCCTGATCGCAGTGGTGTGAACGGTTTGTTAATCCGAGCTCGTATGAAGGAGAACGAGCTAGTCAAAGTTTTGGTCAAAGTTGGGCTGTGGGCCAGCTTTAAGTGTCCTACAATTTGACCGACCTCGGGGCATGAAACCTAGCTCCCGAAAGTGGGCAAATTTGTGGCCTACTTAAATTGACTCCTTCGGTCAATTTTTATAATTTTCGAAATGGACAATTTTTTTTTATAAAATCAAAAAAATATTAAAGAAATGGGTGGCGGGCCATGATCCTCGCCACCTCCACTGGACCCAAAACAAAATTTAATAATAAATTTGGGTCGATGGGCCATGACCCTCGCCGACCCTCCAACCGAGCCGTCCATTAAACATAATGTTAAAGGGTCGAGCGAGCCACCTCTAGTGGACCCGGCCCACCCGTCACATTACACACATATGCCATATATAATGTGGGGCCGACGGGGATTGATGGCGCCCAAAACATTAACACAACAAAGCACTTTGCGCCATATTTAAAAATTAAAACGGTTAAAACAATTTGCCAAGTACGGGGGTTGGCGGGGTTGGAACCCCTGACGTCCCATCTCGTTGCCTCCACGCCTAACCAATACACTAATGACCCTTTTGTTGACAACTTCACCCATGAAATTTCGATAAACCCTTATTTTGCTAGTGCACCGCCATCGAGGAGTGGACGAGTGCGCATGTGGATCAATGCAATTGTTTTTAATTAATTAATTTGCAGGGCAGAACCATGAACTTGAGAAAAACATAGGGGAAACCATGATTGGGCGAAATTCTTAGGAGGGTGAAATTTTTGCAATGTCCAAATTGGACAAATTTTATGTCGATCTTACACCTCTCAGAAACACGAACCTGATGGCGCAGTCAGTTTCTTGATCTGAACAGCAAGAGGAGAGAATCTTTGAGGAATCTAGGGGGAATCTAAAAGATTCCTTGAGCCCCAGATTTTCATTTTCTCAGAATTCAGAAATTTGATAATCGATTTTGCACTATTCAACGCTACAAATCTGATGGTGCATTCAAATTTTCCATTTTCTCATTTCATTTTTCGGCCACTTGTCAAAGTGGAGTGCATGTGTCAACATTCATGTGCGAGCAATGATTTCCATGCGATTCAACGCCGTGAGATCAATGGTACGAACAACTTCAGCAGCTTGACATCCTTTTCTTCAGATGGTCCTTGGATGTGAGGTATATGTAGTGTGTTCATGTACTTATTTTTGCTATGAGATGCATTGTGTTGCATAGATCCCTGCTTGATGTGTTGATGCGGGATCTTGTTTTCTTTCTTGTTTCATGAGGTGTTGCTTGTTGTGAAGCGGAATCATCTGTGGGATGTACTTGTTGTCATGAGTCGTCATGTTTTTGTTGAGATCCCTTTATCATCACATTGATGGGATACTCATGTTGTCGCCATGTATGTCTGAATTGAGATCCTTTTGATTCCATGTTGGCAGGATGCTCATTATTTTCATATGTGAAATTATGTCGTACTAATAGGAGTCCTTTTGACTGAGAGTTCCTGTAGCAGAACATCTCTGGGAGCCACTCCTATGTGAGGGCATTTTACTTGTATGATAATGATGTTACCTCTTATGTACATCCTCACTATCGATAGCACTTAATGCAACAACCTACACAATCTTGACACCGGGGCCCGAAGACGTAGTCCCTCCTAGACAAACTCCGTTATCAACGTCTTGAGTTTTATGTTGCTGATGATTGACATGTTCCTTCTTCTTTACAAAATGCATTCATGTTCTGTTATGCTATTTTAATTGCAATTCTAATCACATCACGAAAGAAAAAGATCTTGGTTAAATCCGGGAGTTGAGTCAACTCGGATCATTGAGTGTCCCCTAAAAAGATTCCCTTCCTTGCCCTTTTCACCTTAGCTCTGATACCATATTGAGAAATCTAGGGCATTGAGATTAGGTTATTTATCTTCTATTACTAATTGCTTGTGAATGCTTTTTACTTTAGATTAAGATATAATTTTACTTATATTATTATAATGTTATTTTTCATCAAACAAATACCAATGCATAAACCATAAAGAGACAAGAGACACAAAATATAGGCTATCAACCAGGGCCAAAACCTTTCCTTCTTGAGAGGAAAACCCGGACAAATTCTTCTTCTTATAGAGACTCCAATTAACGAATACCAAGACCAAGATCCAAACCCTTGACCACAACCCCTCCAAGATCAAGTCAACCTCTTTGCACAAAGACGACTTATAAAACCTCCAATGATGATGGATTCTCCTTCGACCTTCTTTTCAGACCTACAACCTCTTGTATGCATTGCAAAAACCCTAGATAATTTTTGTAGTCAAAATAACGGGGAGAATACATTCATTTCTTGCTCGCTCAATGAGATACTTTTACTTCAACCCCTAGACCTCCAAGATTACTCCCTCTCCGCCGAAATTCAGCCATCTATGGTGACTCTGATCCCTTCTTCTTGATAGCTGAGAAGTGTGCCCTAGTTGTAGATTAAATGTATGGAAAATAGACCCAGACATTTGTGCTTTTCGTCCTTCCTATCCTTGTTGTTCCTTCTCTATAGAATGAGACTTATTCTCCTTTCAGGATCAAAATTTTGGGTTGTATTCTTCGTGCCCTTTGAGAGAGGATGATTTCTCTTTATATAAGCTTTGTTTGGCTTCCAAAATAGGTTGACATATCTTGGCATACCGACGTGATGAAGTTTCTATGCCGACTTGACTAGAGGTTTGTATCTTTGATCTTAGAGGGGTTTCATTTACAATTTTAGACTCACATTGACTCAAATGAATATGTAACATACCCAAGAAGGGTCCTTCATACATGACATTGACTCAATTTGATTTTATGACCAATCCTAAGGGATCACAATGGGATCCATTACTAAAAATAAAATTCCTTGCTCATGAAACCCATGAGACAAGTACTACAATAATAATTTTATTTTTCTTCTTAACATCAAATACATAAAATCATAATTTACACATGTCATTATGAATACCGAACCTAGTTACACTTTTCAACACTAAAGCCTCTGGAAAGGGTTTCCATATATCACTTATGGCTTCTATTACAATTTGGTGTCTTGGACTATTTTATTTTATGAATTCAACTTCTTGTTCTTAGAGTTGATCTTCTATATCCATTATTGTTGAACCTTGTAAGTGATTTTCATTACACTAGCAATACAATATTTGTTTGTTACTCACAAGTTTTTAGTCTTTAACTATTAATTGAAATTCAGAATAAGCACTTTATTTAACTGCCCCACATAAATTTGTTGTGGGAATATATTAGTTTGTTGTTCACGCTTATAGAATTATTATCTTACAGTTGGCAGGTGACCAATGCTTTGTGTTGGTGCATTAAATTTAAGATGAGTTATTACACTACCTGATAGAAAGAGCCTTTTCGATTTCTTAAAGAGTATGCATCAAGTCTTCACTTATGTGATTCATTTGAATTATCAACATTAAGTATTATAGTCTTTGTATTTATGTAGTGAGATACAATAAGTTTCATTTATCATGAGATGATATATTGTGCATTGCTTATCATATACTTGTGTTTTTAAAGGAATTGCCCTATTGATAGATAAATAAAGGAATTGTGATATATATATAATATATATATATATATATATATATATATATATATATAATATATTCACAATTCCTTTATTTATCTATCAATAGGGCAATTCCTTTATAAACCGCAAGTATATGATAAGCAATGTACTATATAAAGGAATTGCCCTATTGATAGATAAATAAAGGAATTGAGATATATATATATATATATATATATATATATATATATATTATATAATGAATTTCCAATAAAGTTTTCATCTTTAAATGTTAGTATTGACCCTCTGAAGATCAATTTTTCTATAACATGGATATGGAATTCTTACGATCACTTCAATGTAAAAATAATCATATATTTAATACAATTATTGAATAAAATAAATGCATTCTCTATGTCTATAAAGACATTTGAATATGGTTTCTTTGCATGTTTGCATTTAAAATACAAATATAACATAACCACATATCAAACCCAAACATAAATTTAATGTAATTAAAACATAAGGTTGTTACGTAGAAGAATAAGTAGAATTCAATCGATAGCATCGGAATTTAATAGAAAAAAACCATATAAATATAAATGTCATTCATATATAAATTTAAACATAACCATATGAAGGGGAAACAATCAATAGTACAAATGTTAAAAACAAAAGGAGAAATTTACTTCAAAAAATTGCACTTTTGATTGTTGATAGTGATTTCTTCCATGGGTATCAAAGCTCTCAATTTTTTGAGGAGAAAGCAAACAATATATTATGTTGTGTTACAAACCATATCAACACATGTTCAATGCATATAACTGAGGGCTCAAGCTCATATCTTCTTTGAATATTGATTTTCATTCAATGCAAATATTGTCAACAACGATGGACACATATTTCAAATATTTCTATTGACGAGACTTTCAAAGTTTATGTGTAATTGAATCACAATGCGAACTTCAATCCTTATTTATTATTCATACTGTAAAGTATCTAGACTTAATCAATGTCTTTACATTGAGTTTAATATTTTTAAATCAACTCAAGTATGTTTTAATTTTACACCTATGCTTAAGCAATATTTTTTTTTTACATAACCGGTTGCTGTTTGTATTCAAAAAAGGTTGGGGAGGATAAGCTCCATTGTTACAAGACGTTATGCCCGAGAAGCAAAGTAAGGAAATATTACAGGAGGGACAAAATTTTCCTTTGCTTCTGTCATTCTTGACTTTTGGAAAACCTGAACTAGTATAGATTCTAACAAATTGAAGCAGTAGGAGACAGAATTTGGAGGTCATGCTTAATCAATGTTTATATGACTGATTTGGTGGGTCATATATTCTTCAGGATTGCCTTCAACACCTGCATTCATTAAATTTGATGAGCTGGTGCTAGGAGCATTACTTTTTCCATGATGTACTTTAGGATGTCAATGGACTCTTGGAAATGACTGCATTTATTTGAAAGGTCATTGAACTGCTCCTGAAGGGATGAAACTCTGTGAGGAAAGAGATTGAGGTCAGTCTCATGCTTCTCCTTAGTGATCCGAGCATGGGTGTCGATTTTGGTGTCCAAGATCTTCTAGTAAGCTCGAATTTTCTCCAGTTCTGCCTGCAGATCGACACAATGTAAGCAGTCCTCGTTTCTCGCCATTGAGTATGGCCAAACTGATTTATCCGTGCATAGCAAAGGCAGAGTGTTGCAAGAGTGTTGTTCCAAAGAGCTTGGGAAGAAAAATCTTGGTGAAGGTTTAATAGAAATGAACCTGAGGGAAGGAGATCGAAGGCTCAAAGCAACATAGGATCGGTCGGGAACAAATGAGGGATGGAGCGAACGCAGCCAAGGGAAGGGAGAGTTGTGATTCTGAACGAAGGAGAGCACAAATATGTAGGCAAGCTCCGACAAGGGGATAAGGAAGAACAGAGAGGGAGTCACGGGTAAATTGAGAGATAAATCTCAGGTAAGGGATGAGAGAATCAGAACACCTTAGGGGATGGGACAGAAGTGGGATTTGTAGATTGATTTCGAGATATGGTGGTAGAGTCATCATCATTATGAGATTCAATGAAGATTTCTGCTGCAACAAGGATCAGATTCAACTTGAAGACCTTGTGAGCGATAGTGAAGAGGTACCCAATGTTATTAAAAAATTTTGCGGCCGGTCTGAAGATTGATTTGCTTCTGATCATGGCAAGTAATTTTGAGATTTGATGGAGTTACATCGGAGATTGCCTATAGATTTGGATCAGGCTCTATTTGCATGAGTATCATCCTCCTTGTTGAGGGAGCAAAGTACATGGAAGAAACATACTTCTTTCATTTTCTGAGTCAGTGCTTGACATCGATTAATAGTTTGTTGCAAGAGCATATTGGAGGTGTTCTGATTATATACCATCAGACTAATGATAATGGCTGAGTCTCCAAGGATCATTGCAATGCTTATGCCGAGTTTTTGAAGCTGAATGAGCCCTTGGTATAGTGCGAAAGCTTCAACCCTTTTATTGGAGAGGGGGCCTAATCCCCATTCATAAACCATTTTGATATCTCCATTGGCATCGCAAATGATTCCACCAGCCCTTGCCATTCCTGGATTAGATTTGGAGGTCCCATCGAAGAAAAGATAGTGAGTGTTACAGTTTCTGAGCCAGATGGAAAACTCCTCATCTTGCATTCTTATTTTCCAACTATGATTAGAGTTGTTGCATTAACTGCTAATGTCACTCCCGCTTTGGTCACTGTCCAACAAGTACCCTATGAAATTCCTTTCTTCAACGTAGAGATCAGTGATGTCAATTTTCTTTTGACTTTCGACTGAGATAGCTTCCAATGTAAGGCTCCTTGCCTTGCTACATAATTTCCTGATGTTGGTTTCTCTGTCTTTGAAGACCATACGATTTCTTGCCAACCATATGTTCCACAGAAGAGAGTAGGGAAGATCATCCCAAACTCTTCTAGCAATATTTTTCTTCTTTTGTTGCCACGAATAATTCCTCTTCCAAAGATGCAAAACTTCAACGATGGAGTTATGGGAGCTCCAGGGGAGATGGGTGTTTAGAAATATTTCTTTCCAACAGGAAGTAGCAAAGGGGCAAACGATGAAAAGGTGTTGGATGGTTTCTTCAGCTGCTTGGTAGTTTGGGCAATAGGATGGACCAATTATGCCTCATTTTCATAAATTATTTGATGTGAGAAATTTCCCTTTTAGGAGGACCCAAATGAAGAATTTTATTTTTGGAATAGTCTCTGATTTCCAGGCAATTTTCCAATGTGCCCAAATGGGCATGGGATATTCATTGTTATAGATAAGCTGGTAGGCAGCTTTTACTGTGTAATTGGAGCCTGAAGGATCCCAACGGAAGCCATCGTTACTGTTTTTTTATTATTGGGGCAATGCTATGGAGATGGGTTTGGAGATTAGCAAAACTTGCTTCAAGATCAATGGGTATGTCTGGGAATATCCATCCTGTCCAAATCTGTAATTGAGTGTTCCACTGAGATATCTGGTCCAAATAATGAAGCCCTATGCTGTCAAAGAAGGATAGAATTTGACAAGTTCCAGGTTTGCTGCTGATGGGCTGCTGACTCATTATTTTGTCTGCTTCAATTCTGATATTGTTGCCACCCTTGGGGACTTTGGAAATGTTTTGGGCAAGAAAGGGGATTGCTTTCTTGCACAACCTCCAAATTTTAGAGCAAGCTCTGTTAGGGATATCATAATCCAAGAGGTGCTGCCATGGAGAATTAAGATATTTGGCTTCTAACACATTTTTCCACCAAGTTGATTGGCCACTAATGAGTCTCCATAAAATCTTGCCACCAAACACCAGATTTAAGAGCTTAAGTGATATGATTCCTAAACCTCCACGTTCCTGGGCTTTAATGACCTATTTCCAATTTATAAGGTTGTACTTTTTTTCATTTCCCCCCCCTTGCCAAAGAAAATGACAGAGGATGGCTTCCATTTTGTGATGAAAATTGGTAGGAGCTTGCAGAAGCGTAAATCGATATAAGGGCAAAGAAGAAAGACTCTTTTTTAGAAGAACTAGGTAGCCTGTTGGATTAAGCCAAGAGGAGCCCCATTGCTGCACTTTCCTTTTCATTTTATCTATGCTTTAAGAGGACCAACACTCACTAGCATGCCCAGATAAGTGAAATGCCCCCAATCTGACTTGCAAGGGACCCCAAAAGTGTTGGCGATATTATGAAGGACTTGAGAAAAAGTGTTCCAACCATAGATGCAACTCTTGAGATGGTTGACCATACCTCTTGAGTAGCTCATGTACTTGTCTAAGAGGGTTTTGAAACGACGAGCTATGATATTGGAGGCTCCTCCCATTAACAGTGTGTCGTCAACAAATTGGGAATGATTTATGTTTTTGACTCCATTCCCAAATTTAATACCTGTGATAAGATCGACTCATCGATTATAGTCCAAGGCCTTACTGAAAGACTCATCCATCAAGGATGAACAGGTAAGTAGAAAGGGGACAACCTTGTCTTAACCGTCGAGAGGATTGAAAGGAAGGCCCTGGTCTGCCATTAATGATAGGAGAGATCCAAGGACCTGAAATGCAAGCTTTGACGAGGTCAAGGAAGGGCGCAACAAATCCCATTTTCTTTAAAACAACAAAGAGGAATGAGTTTCTAACTCTGTCGAAGGCATTGGCTAAGTCCAGTTTTAGGATGAAACCTTTTTGTTTTCTAGATTGGCTGGAGTATATAGCTTATTAGACAAGGAGAATGGAGTCAGAAATTTGTCTATTGGCCAAGAAGCCTCCTTGATTTTCAGAGATGAGCATGGGGAGAAGAGGTTTAAGACGAGAAGCGAGGGTTTTGGTCATAATTTTTTTATGATGAATTGCAGAGTGAAATGGGCCAAAATCGAGAGAAAGATGAAGGTCGATTCTCTTTAGGGAGGAGGGAAAGATGGGTGGTGTTAGTAAAACCTTCAATTTTGCCCTTGCATTGAGTCCATTTTATCATCTTAACAAGGTCTTTTTTTATTGTTCCTCAATAAGCTCGGTAGAAGCAGATAGGGAAACCATCTAGCCCAGGTGCTTTGTCTGGTTGAAGCGTCTAGATAGCTCTTCTTATTTCTTCTTCTTCAATTTCCTTGATCAGGTTTTCATTGATTTCTTCACTGATCTCAGTGGGGAGGTGTTGCAGTAGATCTGAGTAATCTTCAACCTCTTTCGTTTCAGTTAAGAGGGCACTGTAATGATCTGAGGCTGCCTTTCTAATAGCACCTTGAGTGGTTTGGAGATTTCCTTCAGCATCGATGATGGAGGTAACATTGTTCCTAAGTTTCCTGACAGTCGTCAGCTTATGAAAGAAAGCAGAAATTTTGTCACCTCCTTGCAGCCATAGTTGCCTTGATTTTATTCTCCATTTTTGCTCCTCCGCTTTATTGGCATGATATAGCTGGAAGTATAGATTGCCTTCGAGTGCCTTGTATTCCTAGGAAAGCCCTCGTTCCTCTGTTATGCTGTGAACTTTCTCCAATTTTCTTTTTATTTCAGTTTTGTCCTTCTCAAGTTCTGTGTAGTAGATTTTTACCCATTCCTTCAAGGCGCTTTTGGTTCTTTTTAACTTTTTTTCCCATATGTGTCCCGATGACCCTTCTATGTGCTGACTCCATGTGTTTTTGACAATCTCATCAATAGTAGGAATGTTACTCCATAGTGGACTATATTTAAAAGGTATGGGCCCTAAGGGACAGTGGGATTCGACAACAAGAGTTGTGGGGTAATGACCAGACGCTGAATAGGGGAGTACAATGGCCTAAGCGGTGGAGTACTATGAGAGGAGCGTGACATTCACCAAAATCTTGTCTAGCCTCTCCATGATATTCCCTTTGCCCAGTCTACAATTATTCCAAGTAAATCTGTGATTTTTTGGTACAACGTCAACTAGATCGTGATCTTGCATGATGGTCTCCAACCGTGTTCTACAAGGGTCATGAGAAAAACAGCCTCCTCTTTTCTCATTGGAATGGAGTATGAGATTGATATCTCCACCAAGAATAATATTATTGTTTCCTTCTTCATCTATGTCTGCTTTGAGGGAAGTCCAACACTGCTCTTTGTCTCTATAGTGTATTGGCACATAGATGTTGTAGATAACAATCCTTTTGCTATCTCTTAAGCTCTCTAGAATGACTTTAATCCAGTACTGGTTGACTGTATTTGTTATGTGTTTCCAAATGATATGGTTCCAAAGGGTTGCGATTCCCTCAGAGGCGCCCCTTGATTCGCTTATGCATCCATTATACTGCTTGAGCTGACCAATGATTCCTTTCATTTCCTGGTGTCCTTTTTTTGTTTCTTGTAACAATAGGGTTTCTGGTTTCTCATGTATTATCAGATATTTTAGGGCAACAATTTTGGAGGGGTGCCCTAGTCCCCTGCTATTCCAGGATAGAGCTTTCATCATTGAGTGTGAGGGGTAGAGAGAGTTGCTCGCCCTCCTTGTTCCTTATGCACTGCTCTTTACTATTTTGCCCCAAAATGTAGGTTTCTATGGGGTTCTGCATACCTATGGCAGTATCCTTTTGAGCGTTTTCAGCTCTCTGTTTCTTTGAAGACTTCCTTCCTGGCCCTTGTTTTTTTTGTGTCCAGAGTTACGTCGTGTTCTTTAGAGGAAATCTTGGTATATCTAGAGGAGGGAGGATCGTGGGAAAGGGAGGAGGAGATTAATAGAGGGGGGGTGGGTTCATTAGCATCAGCTTGGGACATGGAGAAAGGGGGGTTATCTTCAGGGGGGCAAATGCGGAAAAGGGGTTGGATGAAGTAGGGGGAGGGAGCAGATGGGCAGGGGAGGAGGTGAAAGTGTTAAAGAGAGGAGGATTCAGTGAGGAGGTGGAGGGGAAGGCTGTGTGATTAGCCTTGGGAGGGACAACTTTAGGGTTTGACTTAGGGTTGGTAGCAGTCTTCTTTTTCTTGACCATTTCCCATTACTCATCTTGTGAAGCATTTTCAACATCAACTAATTTAGAGTAGCAATTGGAAAAATGGCCATATTCATGACATACCTTGCATTTAAACGGGATCTGCTCATAGTCTAATTGTTGGATGTGCGTTCAGTCATCCACTTTGAGCTTGATGGCCTCAGGGAGGCCTTTGTCGAGATCAACTTCAACACATCTATGGGCGCAGGCTTGCATGTTGTCTTTCGGCTCACTGCGATCAATAAATCTTCCAACAACATTCCCAATGGCTCGAACCAATTCATCTCCCCAACAATGGAGAGGGAGGTGAGGGAGCCGAACCCAGATCGGGACTGCACTAGGGACATCCAATTCAGGGTCAAAATCCACAGTCCATTTGTTGAGGTATAAGCCTCTGGAGTCCATGAAATATGGTCTATTTCTAAAGATTAGATTCTTGTCTTCTCTTGATTCAAAGTGGAAGGTGAAGTACCCTTTCCCACATAAGCGGATGGAAAATTTGCCTTGTATTTTATCAGACCAGTTTTGCTCGACCCACCTTTTCACTGTCTTCCGAGAGGGCTAGAGACCAGTGAATTGTCTGATGAGACCTCGTTCTACCAGGGAAAGTACTACCATACGAGGGAGAGAAGGAGGAAGAATCACCTCTTGCAAAACATCTAGCTTCTTAACAAACTTTGAGATTGTTGGGCGAGGGCGCTGAGACGGTAAGGATTTGACTAGGGCGGAGAAGGCTCGTTGGGCAACAGCCGCCTCCGGGGTTGCACCCGGAGGGGCCATGGCGGAGGGCCGAAGGCAGTAAGAACTGGTCGGCCCTCAATAGCAGCGTGACCTAGCAACAGTCTGGTTTCATCTGTAGCTCTATCAATTAAGGTATACCTATGCTCAAGCAATATTCTTCACTGAGTTAGGATCCATTTTAACATAAATGTGTAGACAAAACAAAAATAGGCTCTATATTACAATATCGTTAGATATTACTCTATGTATGAACTTGTATATGGAAGTTGTGCATATAAAAAATACAAGCGCATATATGGAAGCACATATCTAGAAATCCAAGTGCGTATACGAAAGTTGCGCATGCACTCCTATGCTTCTATATATGCACTGCTTCCATATATGTGAGCACATATAAACACTATGCATATATAGAAGTTGTGGATATATGGAAGTTATGTATATATATGGAAGCCAACTTTTGTATATTTGCGCATATACATAAGATTTCATGTATATGCACATATATGGAAACTCTTCATATATGAAAATTGTGCATATCCTCCCATTTATTCTATAAAATATCTTTTCTTGTTCCCCCATTCGACTAACGAGACATGATCATCTCTGAAATGTTTTATATTTCCATATATTCACTACTATATTAAAAATAAACTATGGGGTATTTCTTATGGAATATTCTCATTTTCATAGAATTTTTTATCAATAAATATGTTTTCATCCATTTTTTAAAACATAGATTTCATAGTTGCTAGTGATATATATTATAACCTTATGGTCAAAATTTATTATGACTCTTTTATCAATTTATAGAATGAATTAATTATCAACCACATTTTCAAGTTTAACAATATTGTATGAAATTTATTATGCAAATATAGTCAGAAATATTTAATGTAGAAAAAGGTCAAAATTATGATAAAATTTAAAACTAAATAAGTGAAGAAAGGATATAATTGAAACAAGGGAAGGAAAATGGGCCCATCTCATAGCGAAATATTGAGATTGATATTGCTTATTGTAGATATATGCTAGAAAAGGCAATAAGCCAAGCAATTCAAAAAACCTACGGGTAGCATGTTATGTAACAACACTAGTCGAAAATCCATGTAATAAAGTTAATAAAGGTAAAATAAGGTTGTAGGCATGGGGCACATATTCAAAGATGAATGTTGGGCAAAAACATTGCGATGGGGATAACTTGTGATTAATTAATGGCTAAGGAAATTGGCAAAGGCAACGACAAAGGCTTTGGAAAGGCAAAGTGACATTTATTTATGAAAATAATGGAAATTAAGATAAAAGGACTATGAAAGGTCACAGGTTGCATGTGAGGAGGAAATGAAGGAAAATAATGGAAAATTGAAGAGAATAGAGGCCTCATTAATAAAAAGGCTTATGAGGATCAGTTCATGGTTTTTGATCAGTGCAATTTTGAAGCTCTCATTTTCCTCTCTCTCTCATACTCTTGGACACTTAGAGTTTTTCTTGGAGCACTCTTGGAGGAGTGTGGCATACTTGGGATTTGAAGCAAGAAATCAAAGGAAGAGTAGGAAAGCACAAGAGGAAATCAGGATCAGTAGCTACAACAAATTTTGCTTGCATGTACCGCATTGCATGTATAGTTTCCTTGCTAGTTTTGGCATGCATGTCATATTCATGTGGTTTCTTGGTTATGATATGTCATTAGCATGAAGGATTGCCTGTATTGGCAGTGGTTTTGCCTAGCCTTGTTATTTCCTAGATAGCCATGGTGTTGTGGGTTTTACTTTTGTTTTCTAGTTGGTTCTCATGTACATTTGGATGTGGGTTGTGTTACTAGTTCTCGGAAGCCTTGTTTGGAAAAACGTTCTGGAAGCCATGTAACAACTTGGGTTGATTTACTAGTCCTAGAAGCCTTGGTTGGACAAACGCTCTGGAAGCCCTTGGTGGGTTGAGTTACTAGTCCTGGAAGCCCTAGTTGGACAAATGCTCTGGAAGCCCAATAACAATTATGGGTTGAGTTACTAGTTGTGGAAGCCTTGACTTGAACAAACACTCTAGAGCCCTAGACAACTTGGGTAGAGACCAATCTGGTGATGGTTAGTGATGTTCGGCGGTGAGTTAGAATCACTGGTTGAGGGTTGAGGTTGTTTGGCCTTTGGAAGCCCTGGTTTGGTTTTATTTGGATTGTAACTTCCATGAGATCCTGCATTCATGCTTGAAATATTGCACAAGGATGACTAGGTGAAAGAAATATTTGGTTCAACCTAGTCTATGGTTGGGTGGTACGTGGAAGTCCCAAACCTGGTTGCATTTTACACATGTTAATAAGAGCTTATATCCTCTTGTATTTGATGGGTAAATGTACTTGTCATTATGTGGTTTATATGGTTGTTATATCTATGTTATTTATGTTTTTTTTATGCTAGTTATGAGTATGTTTTATAACAATGATGATGCATGGATATGATCATGTTTTGATTAACAGAAGAATGAACAATGAATATATGACCTAATAATAGATAATGTAGCTATTGTGATGAGGTATCAATGCTTCTTAACAATTCTCATAAGTATGGGAGCCTATGCTCACATCTATTGTTGAGACCTGTAGAATGCATATTTGTGATATGTTTGATGAAATGTATGTCATGGTTAGTAGGGTTCTAGTCAAGTCCTTGATCAAGTTTCTTTTATCAAAAGCATTGTCTCCATGTATTTTATGATTTATGGAAGTTTCATAAGTTTATGGGTAGTGACTGGGTCCTAGCTCTGAAAAATAGACTTAAATCTTGCAGTCGTTGGCATAACACTGAAAGAAAAAGGCCACAGTCGCACTCAGGCAGGCTCATGGGAGTGACTGGGGCTCTTAGTCACTTATAAGGCTTGGCAAGGGAGCAAATTGGGCTCTAGGTCAGTAAAATGTTGAGTTCCCTTAGAGGTTGGTCACCTCGAAAGGTTGGTTGGATCTTGGAGGTTTTGTAGGATGTGTGAATAGTAATATTGGTTGTGTTTTGTTGGTTCCGCTTCCTTAAAGTGACCTAGAAGGTTGAATCACATCATCATGGCCTCTCATCACATGTTTACCATGGTTGACCTGTTAACTTGGGTAAATGTGGGAGGAGGGTGTTATAGAGTGGTGATAGAGCATGGTTTCATTCTCCTTAGGTGATGTCTAGTTTCCATTCTCTTTGGGCGATGCTTGGTTTCCATTCTCTTTGGGTGATATTTGAAACCATAGAGTGGTATCAGAGCATGGTTCACCCCTTGGACTACATGGTTCAACAGTCTTGTTGGTTGTAAGTGTCGTTGAACACTGATGACGGTGTTCCCCCAAGGTGGAGGGTTTTGTAACAGCCCCGGTAAAAAATCCATGTAATAAAGTTAATAAAGGTAAAATAAGAGCGTGGTCATGGGAAATGTATTCGAAGCTAAATGTTGGGAAAAAACATAGTGATGTGGATCACTTGTGATTAATTAATGGCTAAGGAAATTGGAAAAGGAAATGGAAAAGGCTTTGGAAAGACAAAGTGACATCTATTGACATTTATTTATGAAAAATAATGGAAATTAGGAGAAAAGGAAGGTGAAAGGTCACAGGTTTCGTGTGAGCAGGAAATGAAGGAAAATAAAGGAAAATTGAAGAAAATAGAGGTCTCATTAATAAAAAAAGATTATGAAGATCAATTCATTGATTTTGATCAGTGAAGTTTTGAAGCTCTCATTTCTCTCTCTCTCTCTCTCATTTCCTAGATAGCTATGGTGTTGTGAGTTTTACTTTTGTTTTCTGGTTGGTTCTCATGTACCTTTGGTTGTGGGTTGAGTTACTAGTTCCTGGAAGCCTTGGTTGGACAAATTCTCTGGAATCCCTATAACATCTTGGGTTGAGTTACACGTACTGGAAGCCTTGGTTGGAAAAATGCTCTCGAATCCCTTAGTGGGTGATCTGATAATCACCCTATGAGTGATCTCAGTTAAGAATTATTAAATGGAGGTATTACAGGCTCATGTGTTGGTGTGTTTCTAGGTTATTTAAGCAACGGATCGATCAAATTGCAAATACATAGACACTTGACAATGGAAGACAATAGAGAAACACACTAAGCAAGTATAAGAACACAAGAAATTAATAAGGAGTTCACCCTATCCTCCAGGGCTATATCTTTGGTCCAGCTTGGTGTGGTGGCCTTACTTTTATTGTGTCTTAAAGCAGAGAGTTACAAAGAAGGAGATCAATGTGAGTCTCCTATCACAGGATAGCTTGGTATGGTGGTTCTTGGATTTCTCAAGCCACTAGAGTACACAAACTCTTGGCCTTACCAGCTTTTAACCTTTTGGGTCTACAATGGAAGGAGCCTAATGTGGTGCTCGGTCCTGACAGATCTCTCTTAGGGATGGCTCGAATTTCTCAAGCCCTCTAGTGTTCGACGCTGCCTTTGGTCAGCTCGGCCCTCTGTCTTCTCACTGCTTTTTTCTCTCTCTGTTTGCTTTCTCTATTCTTCTATGTGTCCCTTTTGCTAGTCTGTGCATGTTTTAAAGCCACTCGAGCTCATGGTTGTTTGATTCCCCTTCCAATGACAGATCGCCTACTACAGCTTCGCTTGGAGTCCCCTGTCTTGGCATCATCATCAGATTCACAGGGAGTGGCCACTTGTCCTTCTGCGAACGCTTCGTCGGTTCGGTTCTTCAGTTACGTCGTGGGATAAGTCATCTGCCACCTTGGCGGTCAAAGCGGACTTCAAATTCTTCTAAATAGCGGCTTAATCCCTCATTACATCCAGTCTTACCGTCGGGCGCAATATCAACTGTTAGATCTGGATCCCCCAGATCCGACACCATTCGCTCATCTCGCGCAGTTGACTTGCTCGACCGTTAGTGTGCGATGAGCGGCGGTTTTCTCTCTCCTCCACTTGCCACACGTCAGGGGCTGAGTGGAATTGCACCGTTTTCATCAAATCTGCTTACCGCCCAAGGATGCCCCTGATAAATACTGTCGGTTTTTGGAGCGTGGGTCCCACCTAGCCCTTAGCCTTCTTTTCCACGGTTTTCTCGGCTCCCATGCGACCGAGCGCTCGGGGCTCCTTCTTTTTGAGGGTTTTTGCCTAGTGATGCGCGCATCAAAAACTCCCTCCGTTTCCTGATCCGAGCTTCCTCGGGGCTAGTTTCGCCTCCTGCACAGTCTCCATGGGCCTCGGTCAGTGCGCTTTGACCGAGGTCCTCGTCGTTCCACGCTAGCTGCCAACTGCCACTGTTTTAGAGGTGTTTTTGATCGCTGCTCTCAATCCTTTGAAGTATGTCCCGACCTGGTACAGCCATGGTTCTTTCAATTATTTGTTATGGATCCAATTCGGATCACTACCTTCCCACTGAAAAGCTTTTGGACCACCAAAAGTTGGTTTTTCAAGCATCGACTAAGTGAGGGTACTTCTGTCTCACTTGTCCAATCTCAATCCATTTTGCACTGCTCGGCTTCGAACCTTTGAGCCCAATTCTGAGGTACTCAACATCTCCTCTGCACGTTGTCCTCACCTTCCTGTCCAAGACTGTGTCTTCCTGCAATTCATTCAGATATTCAAGTAGCAGGTTGTCAATAGAAGGCAATTGACTTTGCTCTTCAGGATCCTCAATCATTGAAGGTTCAAACAATCTCAAGCAATCTGCATTAACAACTGAGTAGATGTGCATGTAAGCTGGTAGATCAAAGCGAAAAGCATTTTCACCGACCCTCTCAAGTATCTTGAAGGGTCCATACCTGATAGGGTTTAGCTTTTTACCTTCACCTTGCATCTTGTCCTTGCTGATATACAGCCAGACCTGGTCACCAACTTGGAAACTATGCTCCACCCGATGCTTATCATGTCTTGCCTTGTATTTAGCTTGGCTCTTTTCCAGTTGTTCCTGTACTGCCTTGTGGATCTCCTGGATCTGTTCAATGAACCTAGTTGCCTTGTCTACATCACCGTGTCTATCAACCATGGCATTTTTAGCAAAGACAAAATCCAAAGGAGACCTTGGTGTGAAACCAAAACAGGTCTCAAAAGGAGATCTCTGTGTACAAGAATGTTTTGCTTTGTTGTAAGAATGTTGCAAATAACACAAGTGTTCATCCCAAAGTTTAGGATGTTTGCTGCAATATCCTCCGAGTAGTTGGATCGTTGTCCTGTTAACTACTTTTGTCTGGCCAGCGGTTTGTGGATGAAAAGTTGTGCTTTTCTTGAGTTGGGTGTCCATCAGCTCCCACATACTTGACCAAAACTTCCCCACAAAGTAGGTATCTCGATCAGATACAATAGAAGTGGGTAATCCAAAATGAACCCATACATGTTCAAAGAATAGTTTTGTAGTTTGTTCAGCGGTAATTTGCTTATTACAAGGCATCAAAATGCACATTTTGTTGAACCTATCCACAACCACATACAGATAATCATGACCTTTTCTAGACTTAGGCAGTCCCCCAACAAAATCCATGGAAACGCTTTCCCAAGGGTGAGAAGGAATTGGTAATGGAGTGTACATGCCTAGTTTTCTATTGCTGGGCTTGCTTTTGGCACACATAGTACACCCTCTTACATATCTAGAAACTGTCTCATTCATTTTTGGCCAATAACAAAATCTTTGCGGCTATGCAACTGTTTTACTTACCCCAAAGTGACCTGATATCAGAGAAGTGTGTGCCTCTCTGATTATCTTTACTCTCTATTTGTGGGATGCAGAGTTTCCCACAATGATATAAGAGTCGATCTTTCACATGATAATCCAATTATTCTACCCTTTTGCCTTGACTCAAAGTTGCATATACATCTTTAAAGTCTATATCTTGAGCATATTGTTCAATGTAGCTTTCATGTAGTATAGAATTATGCTTAAGTATAGTAGATGCATTTATAATGGGTCTAGATAACATGTCTGCAACTTTGTTATGTATGCCCTTTTTATATTTGATGACTAAATGAAATTGTTGTAGAAAACTCATCCACTTGTAATGTCTTGATTGTTGCAACTTAGTTTGGGAGTGTAGATATTGAAGTGGTTGATGATCAACATGTATTACTGTCTCTTTGCCCATTAAGTAATGTTTCCACTTTTTCGCACTCTAAACTAATGCATATAATTCTTTATCATATGTAGGATAGTTAGCTACTGCAAGATTAAAAGTCTCAGAATGATAACATATGGGTTTACTGTGCTGTGTCAACACTGATCCCGTGGCATAGTCACTGGCATCTGTTTGGATCTCAAATGGTTTTTGTAGATGAGGCAGTGCTAGTACAGGTGTTGTACTAATATTTTCTTTCAAGGTGTCGAAGGCTTTCTGATGTTTGCCTCCCCACTGAAACACCTTTTTCAATCCTGTCAAAGCATGTAAGGGAGCTGCAATTGAGGAAAAGTTAGAGATGAACTTCCTCCAATATTGTGCTGCTCCTAAGAAGCTTCTCACTTTTGTAGCAGACTTGGGT
>APFE030817509.1:4045-25260 GCA_000404065.3 Pinus taeda | reverse complement strand
ATTTTCAATTCACCACCCCCTACTATATGACCCAAATAATTTAGAGATGTTTTTCCAAATTCACATTTTGAGAGTTTAACATAAAGTTTTTCTCTTTTCAAAACATCTAATGTTTTCTTAACATGCTTTAAGTGTTCCTCCCATGTTTTACTAAAAATCAGAATGTCATCCAAATACACAATAACAAAATCATCAAGAAAATGTCTGACTACATCATTCATTAATCTCATGAAAGTAGCAGGGGCATTGGTTAAGCCAAAAGGGATAACCAGCCACTCATACAGTCCCTGCTTTGTTTTGAAAGCAACCTTCCATGCATCTTGCTCTGCAACTCTAACCTGATGGTATCCACTGTGCAAGTCCAGCTTGGTGAAATAAATAGCTTCCTTCAATTGATCTAAAAGATCATCTATGTGAGGAAGGGGATAATGATTTTTGATTGTTATCTTATTCAGTGCTCGATAGTCAATGCACATTCTCCACAAGCCATCTTTCTTTCTCACCAAAACGATTGGTGACCTACATGGTGATGTGCTAGCCCTGATGAACCTCTTCTCGAGCAACTCCTACACCTACTTCTTGATTTCAGCATTCTCTAAAGCAAACAACCTGTACATTCCAATGTTAGGCAATGTAACATCTTGCTGCAAAATAATTTCATGTACTATTTCCTTTTTGAGTGGCAGACCTTTAGGTTCTTGAAATAGGACATCATACTCTGAAACAATCTTTTCTATATCAGCTTGCTGCTTAGCTTTACAACCCTCAAATATATTGGTTTTATCAGGTTTCTTTTCCTTCACAACCATTAGTAAGAATTGTTTGCATGAATTTATCATTCTTTTCATCTGCCCTGAGTTTATGAGTATAATTATTCTTGAGCTTATGAGTTCTTACAAAGTATTCGATTCCATATTTAACAAATAGAGACTTGTTCTCAGCTCTATAGAAAATAGCCTTTCTATCATACAAGTAAGGACTCCCTAAAACAATTCCACATATATCCAAAGGAATTATGTCTAATTCAATCTCATCTACAAATGCTGACCCAAAAGAAAACTTGAGTTTGCACTGTTTAGTCACTTGTAGTTGTGCTTTATCATTCAACCATCCTAATCGGTATGGTTTCTTGTGAGGTGTAGTTGCTAATCCCAATTTCTTTACAATTGCTTCAGAAATCAAATTTACTTGTGACCCACTATCAAACAAAGTATCAATCTTTTGATGTTTGGAAACAACTTGAATATGGAAAAGCCCATGTCTTTTTCTCTCATGTTCTTCATCAATAATAGCTTGAGCATAATTACTAGTAGATGCCTTAGAATTCTTACCTTTTATGCCTGTGGTTGCAATGGTTGTTTCATCTCCCGAGCTTGACCCCAAATCTTTCTGAATAGTTGCAACAATCTTCTTCTTCTTGCCCTCGGACTTCTTAGGTCTCAGCTCTAGATGCAGAATCCAATAGTGCTCATCATCATGCCCATCCTTTTTACAGTGAGTGCATGAAGCTTTACTTTTCTGTGCAGTGTTAGCCTTCCTTACTTTCCACTTTTGCTTTCTTTTCTCCTTGGTCTTGCTTGCAGTGGGTTGGGATGGTCCCCCAACTTCTGAGTTTCCATTCTTTCCTCTATCCTCTAGATGAGTAGCTTGTACAGATACCTCATCTATACTAGTGGGATTAAACATGAGGATGGTATGCCTCATGTAGCTGTGTAGACCACTAATGTACTTCAAAAGAGTTTCTGGTGAGTCTAATGAGATACCCTAGAATCAATGCTCTCTTTCTAAATTCTTGAGTGTACCCTTGCACACTTTTCCCTTTCAACTGCCGAAGAGTTTGCCAACTCATCATGGCTTGTTGCATGTAGGCCAATGGATAGAACTGCTTCTTGATGGCAGAAAAAAATTCACTCCAGACAAAGATAGTCTTACCATGTCTTTTCATGTCATCTTGGGTTCTGCCTTCCCACCAAACCAAGGCAGTGCCTCCTAGGCATAGGCTTGCCAGCTGAATTTTGCTCTTGTCTGAGTCGATGTTTTGCACTCTGTAATACACATCAATTTGTCTAATCCAATTGTCCAACTTTTTAGCATTTAGCTCTCCATCATATATAGGCAAGTCGAATTTAACATCTAGCTTGATAAAAGATGTTTTATTATTATGCACATGGCTATTAGGAGGTGTGAGAAATTTTTCCTCTTTCCCTTTTCCTTTTGATTGGTCATGGGAATGAGACTCATCTTCTTCTTTATGTTGTTTGGAACCTAATGAATCTTCATCCTTATGCTTTCTAAAGTCCCTATACATTTATTTTACCATAGAATTTATAGCTAGGAAACTCTCTATGAATTGAGGGTTTGGCCCCACAGAACCTTCCTCTGACATTGTCTTCCGAGGATAGACTCTCCCAATTTTAGGATTAGTTTCGACCAACTCTCCTTCTCCTAATTTGAGCTTTGATCTAGTGAGCATTCAACAACTAAACCAACACAAACTTGTCTAACCTTATAACCTTAATCTCTGATACCACTTGATCTGATAATCACCCTATGAGTGATATCAGTTAAGAATTATTAAATGGAGGTATTACAGACTCATGTGCTAGTGTGTGTCTAAGTTATTTAAGCAACGGATCGATCAGATTGCAAATACATAGACTCTTGACAATGGAAGACAATAGAGAAACACAGTAAGCAAAGATAAGAACACAAGAAACTAATAAGGAGTTCATCCTATCCTCCAGGGCTACATCTCCAATCCAGCTTGGTGTGGTGGCCTTCTTTTATTATGTCTTAAAACATAGAGTTACAAAGAAGGAGCTCAGTGTGAGTCACCTGTCACAGGATAGCTTGGCAGAGTGGTTCTTGGATTTCCCAAGCCACTAGAGTACACAGACTCTTGGCCTTACTAGCTTTTGACCTTTCGAGTCTACAATGGAAGGAGCCCAATGTGGTGCTCGGTCCTGACAGATCCCTCTCAGGGATGGCTCGAATTTCTCAAGCCCTCTGGTGCTCGACGCTGCCTTTGGTCAGCTCAGCCCTCTGTCTTCTTATTGCTTTTTGCTCTCTCTGTCTGCTTTCTCTGTTCTTTTGTGTGTCCCTTATGCTGGTCTGTGCATGGTTTTAAAGCCACTCAAGCTCATGGTTGTTCAATTCCCCTTCCAACTCCATTGGATTGCCTGCTACAGCTTCGCTTGGAGTCCCCTGTCTCGACGTCATCCCTCAGATTCACAGGGAGTGGCAACTTGTCCTCTTGCGAACTGCGCTAGCTTGCTTCGTCTATTCGGTTCTTCAATTACGTCGTGGGATAAGTCATCCGCCACCTTGGCGGTCAAAGCGGACCTCAAATTCTTCTAAATTGTGGCTTAATCCCTCATTACATCCGGTCTTACCATCGGCGCGATATCAATCGTTAGATTTGGATCCCCCAGATCCAACGCCATCCAATCGTCTCACACGATTGACTTGCTCGACCGTTAGCGCACGATGAGCAGCGATTTTCTCTCTCCTCTGCTTGCCACGTGTTGGGCACTGAGTGGAATCGCTTCGTTTTCATCAAATTTTCTTACCGCCCAAGGATGCCCCCGATAAATACCGACGGTTTTTGGAGCGCGGGTCCCGCTTTAGCCCTTAGCCTTTTTTTCCACGGTTTTCTCGACTCCCATGCGACCGATCGCTCAGGACCCCTCCTTTTTGAGGGTATCGCGCATCAAAAACTCCCTCTGTTTCCCGATTTGGGCTTCCCTGGGGCTAGTTTCACCTCCTACGCAATCTCCATGGGCCTCGGTCAACGCGCTTTGACCGAAGTCCTCGTCATTCCACACTGGTTGCCAACTGCCACTGTTTTAGAGGTGTTTTTGATCGCTGCTCTCAATCCTTTGAAGTTTGTCCCGACCCGGTACAACCTTGGTTCTTTCGATTATTCCTTACGGATCCAATTCAGATTAGTGGGTTGAGTTACTAGTTATGGAACTCTAGTTATACAAACACTCTGGAATCCCAACGACAATTGTGGGTTAAGTTACTAGTCCTGGAAGCCTTGGCTGGAAAAAATGCTTTGGAGCCCTTAACAGCTTGGGTAGAGACCAATCTGGTGATGGCTAGTGATGTATGACAGTGAGGTGGAATCACCGGTTGAGGGTTGAGGTGGTTTAGCCTCTGGAAGCCTTGGTTTGGTTTTATTTGGATTGTTCCATGAGATCCCACATTCATGCTTGGAATATGGCATGGGGGTGACTGACTGAAAGAAATATGTGGTTTAGCCTATTGTATGGTCGGTTGGTACGTGGAAGTCCCATACCCAGTTGCATTTTATACATGTTAATAAGAGCTTCTCTCCTCTTGAATTTGATGGGTAAATGTACTTGTCATTATGTGGTTTATATGATTGTTATATTCCTGCTATTTATGTTGTTTATATTCTGGTTATGAGTATGTTTTATAACAGTGATGATGTATGGCTCTCATGATGTTTTGATTAATAGATGAATGAACAATGAAAATATGACCTAATATTGGATAATGAAACTATTGTGATGAGGTATCAATGCTTCTTAACGATTCCCAGATAAGTATAAGACCCCTATGCTCAAATATGTTGTTGAGACTTGTAGAATGCATATTTGTGATATGTTTGAAGAAATGCTTGTCATGGCTAGTAGGGGTCCAGTCAAGTCCTTGATTAGGTTTTTTTTATCAAAATCATTGTATTCATGTCTTTTATGAGTTCTGGAAGTTTCATAAGTTTCTTGGCAGTCACTGTGTCCTAGCCCTGGAAAATAGCAGTCTTAGTATTTAAGATTTATGAAATGATTGGACGATTAATAAAGTTTATACTTTGATAAACAGAATTTAACATTTATATGAAAAACATAACCATTTAGACCTCCCAAGTGTTCAAAGTTATGTTAAAAACATACATACCAAATTACTATACATCTCACTCATACGAAATTACATGGATCTCGCCAACTAGGTAATTATTGAAACAATCATTATGTGATCCAAATAATATGAAGTACTGCAACATCGATATTGTATGGAAAAATATGCTATATCCACCCTTTGGTGTTTTCCATGGCTCATTGAAATAAATTTTAAAACGCATAGGACGTCTCTTTGGTGGCTCGTCCTTTTTATATGAGATATTCGTCTACAAATCATGTAAGGTCGAGTTGTAAACTCAACACTTAGTTGTGGTGTAATTGGTAGAAAAATGCTTTTGCTAAAAGAAAATTTCTATGCAACAAATTACCAAGCCAAGGACAGGTTCAAATGCCTACAATGGCAGCATAATTGAGGCTACCCTTGTGTAGATTATCGCATGTAAATTTTACAGATTCAGAAATATTTTAGAATTTAAAAGATAGTAGTTAGTTTAAACAATGTTTTTAAGTTTCACAATTAGTTTAAATAATATTCTGAAGTACTTCTAAATTTCATAATTAATTAAATAAACTTTTAAAATATTTCCAAAATCTCTAATCTAATTAAAAATTTCACAAAATTTAATTCAAAAAAAAATCTCTCAATGAGAAGGAGGAACCTCAAGAGACAATTCACTAATCAACATGAGTAAATATTAATAAATAATATTAACTATCCCACAATCTCAATTCGTGGAATTAGTGTTTTTTGTTGAAAAATGTGTAACTAGGTTTGGTCTTCATAAATATGAAATGTACTTTTGATTCTTGTATATTGTAAAAGGAAAGAAAATATATTATTATTTTTTCTACAGCATGGGTTTTATTCTCAAGGTCTTTTATTTTATAGGTCAAGCACCCATTGAGTGCTTCTATGAATTTTCCTAGGTCAAAAGGTCAAAAGACTCATTGTCATAAGTTGAAGACCCCATCGAGCACATTGTAACTTGTAAAGAAAATTAATTTTGTCATTAAAAGAGTCAAAATACCCTTCAAGACCAAGTCGGTCTAGCAGCTGGGAAGTCGACCTATTTTGAGGAGCCACGTCCACCTTTAGAAGCCTATATAAAGGAGTGAACTCGACCTCCTTGGGATTCATTTTTCACTCATTCATCCAAGTGAAGAAGAAGAGAAAGAAGGTAGCAAAGAAGGAAGAGGACGAAGAAGACTTGTTTCTGTGCTATTTATCTCTCACATGTGCGAAGGAAGGTTGGGGTTTATGTTATTGGACTAGGTTTTTTTCTTCTGGAGGTTCGATCTTGAAGAAAGAAGAGAAAGAAGGTCAACGAAGGTCACATTAGGTCATCCTCAAGTGCATAAGAAGGAGAAAGCTAAGAGAAGGTATGAAGAATATTTGGGAGGCTAGAATAAGCTCACACGTCTGGCAACACTTGCTGCTGGGAGGGCTGAAAATTTCAAATCTGCAATAGAGGCCGAAATTTTGACACTGGGGGTCGAAGTTGTGCTACTGGAAGAGATTTGACTGGGTTTGACTTGGACAAAGGAAGCACATCATCTGGAAGGGTTGAACTTGGTCTTGGAGGTTCTTGGTCTTGGTCTAGAGGTTTTAGAATTCGTCAATTGAAGAATCTATAAGAAGATAAGAGATTTGTGAGTTTCCCTCTCAAGTGGAGAGGTTTTATCCCGGGCTTGCAACCTACATTTTATGTTCTTGTATACTATTTCTCTTCTTGTTTTGGTAGTTGTTTGATAATACACAAACATAATAATAAGTGAAGAAGCTAATAAGTAAGAAAAAAAGTAAAAAGACATCACAAGTAGTTATCAAGAAAAGAGAAATCATCCTAACTATTGCCCTATAGATTTTTCAAAATGGTATCAGAGCTAAGGTTGGATAAGGGCATAATGAAGATCTCTACTATACTAAAGAGTTCCTAAATAAGTGTTCAAAGGTGACAAGTCAACTCAAGAAGGGCATCAAAGAAGTATGGGATCTCTTATTTTCTCAGAAGAAAGTGACCAAGACATCTACTATGGAGGAAGGATTATTCTCAACACTCTCTCACACATTTCAAGATGAGAATATCTGGGTGATTGTAGTGGAGCATCAAGGCATATGGCTGGTCAACATAAGCAATTGAAGACATTATCAAAAGGGAAGCCCTCTTACTCCGTAGGACTTGGTGATAATAAAAGATACCTTGTGATAGAACTTCGATTGAGTAGGTAACTGACATATTGACAAAATATCTTCCTAATAAAAAGCTTGTGTATTTGAAAGACAAGCTTGGTTTGGTTGATATATCCTCCATGGTTGAGAGAGAAATAGGCACATCATTTTTGTCTTCATTTCGAAAAACATAATAAAAAATTAGGTAAGCATGATACTTTTTGAGAATAAGATCGGGCATCCAAGATAAGAATACTTTTTGAGGACTATTTAAAGAGAAACAAAATATCAAAACACAAAAAGCCGTGAAGTCGTGAACGACTGAAATACTTTTTTTGACTGCGCGTTATAAAAAGAGGTTAAGATAAGATTCACTGTCAATTAGGCGACTGTAACCCTACGTTGTCCAAAGCGTCTGCCACAATACTTTGAAAATCGGAGCCGCTAACGTTTACGATGGCGTGCCTACCTCACAAGTCATGAAAGCTCAAAACCTAGTTCATGAAAGCTCAAAAAAAATTTAGTATAATAAACATAATGCCATAAAACCGATACTATTTGGACTATTTGGATTACTATAGACTTTATGTATTTGAACGCTGAAGTCCGAGTTTTATACATGTTGAAAATTCTGACAGAATTTTGATTGGAATAGAGAGGTGAAACCCCAGCTTAACCCTCTGATATGATCCACTTTATCCCAGTTTTTGAACCCCACATACACTTATATACGTATCTATATTGGGAATTATATATCCAAGTTTTTGAACCACGCATACACTTCTATACGTATCTATATTGGGAATTATATATTTAATGTTTCTAACCTAGAATTTCTGGTCTCCTTCTGAACTCCTTCCTTCCTAATGGTGTATAACCTAGATTTGTTGGTCTCCTTCTGAACACCTTCCTTCCCTGGTTTTTTTTACAAGCATTCCAACCCTCTTCCCCATTTGGATCCAATTGCTGGGGCATGGCCGGCAGTATCCTCGTTTGCCCAAAACCAGGCTAAAATCGAGACTGAAAAGATGTCGTTTCTTCCTAATTCCCATTGTATTTACCAATGGCGCATCATCTGCCTCTCCCTTCACCTCCACAGCTGCATATTTCTACAAGAACAGTCCCAAGCCATCTTTTTTTAATCGTTGCCCAGATGTCAAGAACACAGTCCCAAGCCATCTCTACACCCGCCTTATTTTCCATGGATTGTGAGCATTTATTGACTATCAGGAATGGCACGAGAGCGAGAACTTAACTCCTCAGATTGAAGGGGCTATTATGATAGCTTCTTTATCATCTTGCCTGGATGAACTTGTTCTCACACCGTCATTCCAGTGTTTTATGGTTTCAATCTTTTTGATACGGCGGACAGATATTGATGGTTTATGTTGATGTACGGAAAATATGCTCTGATGGACTTCGTTGATATACGTACAGTATGATTAAGCATTGCAAATTCATAAAAAGAAAAAGAGATACTCCATAAGCTTGAAAATTGGAAAACTGGCCTCTTTGACATTCAAGTTAAGGCGTGTAACGGGTTAGCCATGTATATCTTTCTTTATAAATTTTAAGTTGTATTTATACACATATCTATTGTAGTGTTTTGTGAACATAAATCTGTATTGAAAGAGATTATTAGATCTTCCAGCACTGCAAATTTTTGTGGAGATAGGAGATGGATCTATACGAATTGTATTGATATATTAGTGGAGATAGATCTATACTGATTGTATTATCCATTATTATAGTACTTTAGATTGGGATCTTTTAAGTACTCAAAGTACCAGAGTGCAAATTTGTCAGTGCGTATAAGTTTTAGGGGTAAATGGCTTAATTTTAATTTAGTATTTTAGATGAGTTTTCGACCTACTTTTTTTAGATGATTTTTCGACCTACTTTCTTTCTTTTCTCCTAATTACTGTGGATCTTAGGTCTTGTTCACTTCTTAAGAGTTTGATGCAGTTGGATTGACAAATTGATCATATTGATTAAGCTATAGAGATGCTTAAAAACATCTTAAATCTGTTCATGCCCTCATATTTAGATGATGTAGATCATGTCAATCAGCTAGTTGCATTTTTGTCAATGAAAGGCACTTCGCCAAAGATTTCAATTTTGCTTACGTCTCAGTATATTCTCACAAGCTAAGGGATTGGGAGTCATTAATTTATAAGCTGGCGTGGCTAAATAGAGAATACTCTGTAGAGCTCTTTTGCTTTCATGCTTTATTTCAGCGTCATTTACACCAAGCATTTGAATATCTGGTAGGTGAGCTCTTAATGACATTTGATAGAGTGTCTTAATCTTTGAAAGCATTTCAGAGCTACTCATTTGTGGAGAAAATGACAAATCTTAGAGGGAAGATCATCTGGATAGATTTAAATTTTGTTATGAGAAGACAGAGATACGACCATAAAAATATGGAATGGAACAAGGGGGAAAGGACTTTTGGGATCTCAAAACTGAGAAAACACTTTCTTGTGGAGGTGGACAGAGAAAATAAGTTAAGAATTCATGACCAGCTTTGTATTTAAGAAGAGACATTGCCGGTCAAGAAAAGTCTCCAGGCTTTTGAGAAAATAGATTCAGAAAGCATGATCACCTTCGCTATTGGAGAAGAGATATTGCCAATCAAAGAAGTCTTCAGGCTTATTAAGAAAAACCTCCAAGTTTGTCATGGTAGTCTTTGGCATCCATTCATGATTTGTTGCAGGTGTCATATGTAAGCACTTAAATCATTCATCAATATAGTTTATTTAAGAGAAACCTGTATACTATGTTTTAATTCTTCATTGTTTGGTTTTCCCTAACAGTAGCAAGTAAGCTTCAATGCCAATAATGTTGAACAACTGCACAAAATAAACCATCATGATACAGACATTGACATTGCAAATGAATTGTAAACAAAAGTTGTAGCAAAGTGCTTTCCTAAAAATGCTTGTAAGGCAGGGGCCAGGTAAGGATACATTGGTATCCTTTTTTGCATACCCATCATTGATGCATGTGTTGTTTTTCCCTTTCGAGTTTGAGTATACTTTTTTATTCTATTGGGATTGCATATCTTATAGGCATATAGAGGATGAAGACCTCTTGAGATTCGAAAAGAAGAGCGAGGTGGCTTTTTCAGCGTGGGAACACTGGCAATATAAAAAAAAATCTGTTAAGAATTGGATTGGGTGCCATGCATTTTTAATTGTGGTCTTAAAGTTTCTTTCATTGTGCTTCCATGAATCTGGTGATCCTAAGTGCCCAACGTTTTGGATAATGTTCTGCAGAGCTTACTGGGCCAATAACTACACTAGATATTCAAACTACCCTACTGTTTTTTCTGTTTAGAACTCTGGGATTGCTACAATGTCCATGTCTAGAAGTCTATTGGCAACAAACACAGTTTTGGTTAGAGACTTGCAAGCAATTCTTCAACCTCTCAACAAACATATTTTTGGCATATTTATCTAGAAAGGAAGTCATTGGCCCATCGTGGCTGATCGTCTGCACCGTACTTCAAAGACAATTTTCATTGTGATTATAATAATTGTCATTATTTCTGTTCTGGAGATTTCCATAATGGTATTTCTTCTTGTTCTGGGGATTTCCACTATCCACCTTATTGTACTAGTATCATCTCAGCTTGTATGAGAAGACTCCAGGTTCAGGAACACCAAACAAAATGATCTTGGAAACAATCACATTCGTATTCACTATGCATCCCTTAGATGTTGGTGACCAGTGTGTTGTTGACAGTATTCAGGTAGGGGAAGATTGCAAAAAGTAAGCAATATTTTTTATTTCGTTTGTTGCTTGAGGCAATGCCACAATCATACCTTTTCTATGGTTACGCTGAAAAATATTCATGTACCAAGAGTAGGAGATATCAACTATGAGAAAGCTCTTGTGGCTCGATTTGATTGCTACTTCTGAGTACTAGTAACTACATCCCTTATTGAGGACTTGAAATGAACATTCTGACAACAGTTTTCCTGTGGTATGACAATGAAGAAATCTAGTAACCAAACTCAGCATTGGCCACAAATCCCATTGTCGATTTTTATTGCAGTCCAGATATGAATGATCCCTGGAGTTGAGTGTGGATGTTTCTACCTGAATAGAAAATATTGGTGTTCTGAGAGGATACGAAGTAGTTAATTTAATCTTTCATCTGTTTTGCATATGAATGATCGGTATTTTAGTTCCACATGCCCAATTGATTAGAAGTAAATAGATGTGATTCATTTTTTTGCGTTCACTACTATTTTAGCCTATAAAATGCGCATGGTATTATGTGGAAGGTACTTTAATGTCAGAGAAAATTCTCAATCGTTTTGAGCAAGCCTTTTTCTCTGCAGTTATTTGGAAAGTAAGGCACAACACAGATACCCAAAACATATTGTGGCTTTAAAAAATGCTACAAGCCAAAGATGGTTAAAATGGGCATAATAAGCCATCATATGGACGAGAAATTGAATTGAAGATCTGAATTGTACTGGAGATGAAAATTTGTGAAGAATGGAAATTAAATACCATTTGTTCCCGAAGAAATCAGTGTCGATATGTTGGTTGTCACAAATTAGATTCCACTGCAATGGTGACATGTGAAGTTTCGAAAAACTAATATTCCTTGTGTTTAAGGTTTCTATGCTCTGCCATTCATATTATCCATCAGACAATGGCAGTTCCCAACATGACATGAATATATAGGTATGTGAGTGATGCTGAAGCCTTTTGGCAAAGAAGACGGAACTGCCTCCAGGGATCCGCCTGGAAACGACTACCGAATTTGGAATTGGCCTAGAGCTGTCTGGGAAATGTATACAGAGACCAGTGACCAACGCACGTGGATTCCAAAACGGATTTTCTTTATAAAAAAAAAGGGTTAATGCCCACATGGACTTGATTGTTGAAAGTTGTAACCCTAAAAAGGTTAATGCCCTCATAGGTGTCTTCTTGTTCTGTGCATAAATGGACTAAACTCATTCTCCTCTCACCTAGTTTATGGGATCTCATAAATGTTATCGAATCTCATTGCGGTAAATCTTGCTATGGCTGTTATCGAATCTCATTCTCCTCTTTAGGCACTGAATTTCAACTAGCAGAATATTGTGACCCAAAACTGTAAATTTGCATATAAATTGCTGTATCGTGCATGCTATTGGTTACTGTTCTGTTTTCAGTTAGGACTCTACACTGAGAATACCGATACATTTTATTGCTGTCCTGTGTACAGCGCATACAAATCGCCGATATGGATGTCAGTGTTTTTCATGTGATGTCAAAATAGGCACAAACTTGTTCGCAAATAAGAGAACCATCGTTGGCTCGGGTTCTCTCATCAATACAGTTTATCCATAGATGCAGACGAATACATTGACATGTGTAAGAAGCCATCACAGTTAGCTCTGATTTGTTAAAAAATTCCAATATAATAATTTTCTATGCTTATTTTATTTTATGAATCATAAAATATATCTATTATTTTATGAAGTTTCTCGGCCGGCTCTGTATCCTTGCTTTCAAACTCACAGTAACCAAATTTACCTGCCAGAAAGTATCCATTGTAAATATGAGACAGAGAGCTTTGTAATCGTCCACCTTACTTGGTAAAACATAGAAGTTGTTTGGCGGTGGAGTTTTCAGAAGCCAACATTTGGAGTACTATGTGCACACTGTACTTATGTGTTAATTATCATTTATTGATATTGGGCAAAATCTCATGTCCAAGCATACTGGTACTTCGGCTCACTCATTTTAGATATTCTACATTACTAAATCCCGGCCAAACTTGTTTTTTCTGTTCTCTGTTCTCTTGTTATTCCTGCACAATACGTTGTTGACAGGCATTTAAGTTACGGAACACTTCTTTCTTTCCTAGAAAAATAAGCCTTCTTTGGTAACTATCATTTATTAATATTTTGCAAAAAATTCTCAAGGTTACTATATAGATTAAAAGACGTTGAAAATCTCCTGAAAATTATAAAATGCAACAAAACTACATTTTAGATGTGGAATTCAATTCAACTACTCTATTTTATCCAAAAAGTTAAAAAGTTGTAAAGGTGTAACACAAGTGAATCATTGTATTTTAGTGAAAAATGTTGAAAAGAAGATTGAAGAAATTTGTATTTAAAGGGTTTTTATCTTTTACTATGATATCTAATTTTATCTAACTTGCTCTTGTTCTAATAAAGTTTGATATATAAATAAGTTTTCATTATATACTGAATATCCTAAATTGTCAATCTACTTTTGATATACCAAATTCTCTTTGGGATTAATCATTACAATTACCTTTAATTTGGCCTTCATTATATTTCGTAAATTCACAATCTCACTTTGTTAATTATTTATAGCTTCATTCTTATTTTCTCAAATAGTAGAGAGCATATTAAAAATGCCTTTGTAGTTAGGACATTGTATAAACTCAAAAGGTATAAAATTAATTCATCACATTAAAAAATATAGTAAATAAGGCACATTGTGATTCTTCATGATTTAGGTTGACCATTTTTCACACTTTTAATTGAAGTAAAAAATTAAAATTATGTTGGCATGGAATGGTACAAGCAAATTTTTAAAATAAACATATTAATTCACAAAACTAATAAGATGATTTGATTTGCATAAGTGATCAAATCTTCATGTGTAAATTTGTGACAAATATTATCATTAAGATATCAAAGCAATACATCTAGGATACCAAGATATATGTTAAACTAACATAACTCATAATGACTTCACTAATATAAGCTAATATATAAAGTTTTTTTTACAAGTTCTTGCATTATGTATTCCTAAACTGTAAATTGCAAAGCAACAAACCAAAAACAAAAGTCTCTCTAGTTTCATAGCGATAAAGAGAAGGTGAATTTGTTTTAGTCCATTCCAATGACATACAAACAACAAAAACCATCCTTTGAACAACAATTTGGTCATTATTTAATATCATGCCAAGACTGAAGGTTTTGAAGTTTTTAGTTATAAATTCCCCATCAATTTTTGAGCTAGTGTTAAAAACATGGCAATTAGATGACATTTATTGGAGATTGAGAAAGGTTCCCCTTATGCACACTAAATTATATTATTGATTTAATAATATTAGAAAAAAGGGCCATGTTTGGACAATCAGATAGGTGAAATAAATTTCCCGCCAATTAACTTTATTGAACTTAACTTATTGAATTGAATGTGAATTTTTTTTCAAAGAGGAAAAAATGTTGTTTTTATTAAAGAAGTAATTTCATTTACTTATGTTGTTCATTTGTTCCATATGCTTTATTATTGAATTGAAGGTGATATTGTGACCACATCCTTTTGTATTGCCATTTTCTCTGTTGGGGAGTATGTAGAGTTAGAAGTATATGAACAAGCCCCGCCTCATGTGAAAGTAGCAAATTACTATTATTTTAGCTTTTCAAGCTTTGACAAATTGACAAAGATGGATCATATGCTCCAAACACTGCAAATTCAAAAAATGTAAAGGAGATACTCCCATACACTTCAAAATTGAAAAAGAGGCCTATTTGACATTTCATTTTTAAGTGACTTCAATCTCACGTTGAGAAATCTAGGGCAATAAGGTCGAATCTTTATTATATTGATTTCTATTTTCTTTTGATAGATGCTTGTGATTTCTTGATTAAATTCTTCTTCTTCTTCTTATAGTTATTATTTCTTTGTTCATCAAATAGCTACCAAAAACATAAAAACAAGGAGCCACTAGATGTAGGCACTCAGCCAGGGCAAAACCCCTATGGAGAGGAAAACCAAGTCCAAACTCTTCATTTAGTAGATTCATATCAAGGACAAACATCCAAGACCTTTGACATAGACTTTTACCCCTCCATCCATCAAACTGACCAAATATGAATACAATCTTCTCTGTAATAGCAATTTCATTCCGTAATTGTGACATTGTTTTGTGATAGTAACTTTAACCTACAATTGTGATCTTCGATTTGCAAAGGTAGCCTAGTTCTGTGATAGTAACTTCGACTTGCAATAACATGATGCCTCAATATGTATTATCCAATACTCGATCTTGTAGATGATCCCAACTTCGTTGTCTTGTAATCTGAACTTCTTTTCACTTCATTGATGGGCTGAGTTCACTAGGGTTATATAGTTGTTTTTGCTTGTAAATGAGCTACCGTGAACAATAGGAGAAATCGACTTGAAGAAGGTAAAATTGGAATCGATTTAAAAGACCTTGACGCCGACTTAATGGATGAAGGGTTTGACATGACTAAATAAATTTCTTTCTTTGACACCATGAACCCAAGAAGGGTTTCTTACATAATAAATTTGACTTTGACTTGAACAAAAAATCCTAGAGTACTCAATGGCTGCCTTAACCTATTGATCATTGACCCAAGCATGAAACCTATGCTTTAATAATTCAATAAAGAATTCCTTTTATAAATAATGACAATTATGAAGACTGACACTAGTTACTTTCTTCAACGCTCCCTCTTATCTAGAGAGGTATTTGTAGTTGCATATATATACAAGTACATGGAAGATCTCAAAATAATATGAACTACGAAGAGTTCTAGCACACTCAGTGATGCGAACTAGATACCTGTAGAGGGTATTCTTTCCGGGTGGGACTAAGGGGACTCAAGCTTTAGCCACTCTAGGTACCATAAGCCTTTTAAGCTCTACCACCAACCCAGGGATCTAGGTGTGTATCCAAGGTCGTATCTCCATGACCAATGCCACCCTTTCTCTTTGGGATCTAGACATCAACACATAAGCCGACCAGATGTCCTCCCAAGCATCTTGCCATTAGATGCTTCATCTCTCGTTAATAAACTAAATCAAATATATCCATTTGTCCATGCATGCTTCCATAGTGTTCGACTTTCTTATGGAGAGATTTATCTGTACAAACACAACCCCAATCCATAATAAACTTTCAAACATATATACAAGTAAACACGAACCTTCGGGGTCCACAATCATCCTGATGTTGTTTATATCATCATCAAGTTATCCAACTACAACTTGTCGGAAGTTTTCTTCTTCTTTCACTTTTAAAACAACACCAACTACAACCTTAGTACTTCTCAAGTCCTTTTCACGAACATTCATTTGTAGTTTCATTCTTACTTTGAGATTATGATTGTCACAATATGACCTCCCTCTCAATTGGGGAGATGCATTTTCTTCTATCCAGCCTCCCTCTTAACTTGGGGAGATCAATAGCTTCCTTCCTTTTATAACATTGAAGAAAATTCAACCTCTCAATGCTTCATTCTTTCTTATGGAATCAAGGTCATCTTGATCATCATAATTTATAGCTTCCTTCATCATGCTAATCATTACTATCAAATATCTTCAATTACAAATATCTTCAATATTCTGAAGATCATGCACCTACAAAACCTTTAATAGCAAGTACAACCAAAATACAAACATGCAATTTAACTATATCAAAACATTAAAACTTCAAATATCAGATACCTAAACCTAGTTAGGTTTATAATCAACAAAGGTTATATTCTTTTACATACTAGACTTTAACTTCTTGCTAAGGTTTTGCCATAAACCCTACACTTCATCTTCGAGACACAAAGCCTTATATATCAACAATTCAATCAAATAACAATCCTACTATTCATCTAAGGTTTCAACAATATGCTTTTATGTCAAACTTTACTCGGGTTAGTAGCAAACCCTAGATTTTATCAAAATCATGAAAACAATATCAATCTATAATAGGGTTTTGTTACAAACCCTAGATTTCACAAACGAAAGCATGAGTATCAACAATTACGTTAGCATATATATCTAGGATTCACTAACATTCAAGATTCATACGTACTAGGTAAACCCAATGCACAATCATCAATACATCAAAGTTAGATATACAATAATTTTAATCAAGCTAGAGTTTCGATTATGCAGAAAAATACATACCTAGGGTTTCAATCCTAGGATCTCATTTTAGCTATAACAAGGGTTTTACTTATAAACCCTAATTTTCCAAACCCTAAAATCTAGGGTTTCTACTTATTAACAACAAACCCTAATTTATCAAAATATTAAAGATCTATGGTTTTAGTTTATAACTAGGAAAATAATAACAAACGCTAAAAGACTAGGATTTTGTCATAACAATACCAAAACCCAAGACATCAAAAGGATAAAGTTTTTCATTATAGGTTTTAGACTTTATCAATAACCCTAAGAGGATTACTAGCTTTGATATACCCTTAGCATCAAGAGGCTAGGGTTTTACAATGAACCCTAAAGGTTGGGGTTTCACAAAAATGAATAAATGACAAGAGATAGCATAACGAAGGTAGATTCAATCTAATGATTAATTACCCTAACAAGAATCTTTATGATTCAAGACCCTAAACATAAGAAAGTTAGTAATACACAACATATTTCAAAATGATTGTATCCTCTTTTTTTAGCTATAAAATCCTATGATCTTTAGACATACCTTGAGTTGCACCTTTTTACAAACCTTGAAAGATATTCATTGAAATTCTCCCTTTGATTTAGCTATGATCTTTATATCTGCAATCCTTATTGACAGATATAACCAAGCAAAAATATACAATACCAAAAATATGGTTTCAATTTTTCAATTAAGAGTTTCTATGGAGCAATGGAGGATGGAATCCTAGGGTTTACAAATTCTAGGATTAGCAAAAATCAAATCATCTTTCCTTTAATCAACACTAGGGATTACATTACATCCTATATTCCCTACAAGTCCTAGAAGTCGAGAGTAGTGAGAGAATTTTATATTTTCTATATGACTAGGGTTTTTTGATAACAATCTATAATATAATGAAATTACAAACCCTAGATTCACATAAACCCTAAGACAATTCATGTTAGATTGTTTTATTAGATGAATATGCCATTCACGAGTACGTACCTTTGTCTTTAATGATTGATTTTCCATTTGCCTCCTTTTTGCAAACTGAGTACACATGGTTAGATGATTAAAACATAAAGAACAAAGATACTTACTTGACTTTGGTGTTGAGTCAACTCCTCTTTCAAAATGATAAACTGCTTCCATAAAAATATAGAGTTTTCACAACAAACTATTACTTTCTTCAATTGATAAATCATGTGCCAACTTCTAGTAGGATTTTCCGAGATAAGCTTCAAATGATTGTGCATCAGAGATTCTATTGTTGCTTTCTCCGTCGCTCATAAGTTTCGACCGACCTATTAATATGCATGTCTTTATAAAGTTTGATCCTTAAGCTTGTAGCCTTTTGATATTGGCATCCACTCGCCTATTCCACCTAGACCTCTAGTGGGTTTCCCCTTGCTTATAACATCATTTACTAGTTTTAGCAATTTTTTTTGTTTTTTACTCGAGTTGTTTGAGCCCAAACGATTTATTTATATATTATATTTTTCAACAAAAGGCCCCTCGCTACAAGCAAGGGCTTGTCACAAATCCTGTAGTACTCAGAAAGATCTTTCCAATAAGGTATCGTATGCGCCAAACAGAGTCATATGACCAAGTTATGACCTTGGGAATTTGACTACCCCACTAACTCCAACAAGGACCAATAAATTAGGAATGGAGCAGACTACTACACATCCGATTGATTGAAAATGGGAAATTTCTAGACATATCCTCGAGTACTCCTTCGTAGCACTGAGGATTCTCCTCCAGGTATTGTTTTGAACCTCGACAATCCAGAGCTGGTAGTGAAGGCCTGTTATTAAGAGCATAAGGATGTTATCCTTATTCTCGTCCTGTGTGAGAGCTTCACCTCATTCGTCACCATTAGAGAGCAGGAAAGACAAGTCTTTCCCGGGAGAAGCTTTTCCCTCTTTTTAATGCAATTTTCCTCATGAATGATGGCATCAAGTTATTCCCGAATGGCGTTAGCTCCTTGTTTGGCCCTGCTAAATATTGTACTAGGCAGATCTATGGAATCTGTAGCATTATCACAACACATCATTGCAAGCACAAGGCATCATGGAACTCACAACTTATTTCATCTCACAGATCTTTGACTTGTGTGCTCTTCAAGCAATGGTTTATTATCAAATACATTTGAACAAATTATGTATCGTAGTTTGACAAATAGTTGCCCTTAGGTTTTGTGGAAGAAAGTAAGGGTTTTCTTTGAAGATTTTATGTTCCAACCCGACCTTGAGCCTGCTAATGGCAATTACGAAGAGTTGACAATTGATCTAAAATAGATGGAAATTTCCCTTCCATGGAGGGTATGCCTTGGAAGACAACAACTTTTTGAAAAAACACCGCTCCCTATTGCAGAAGAGTCAATTCTCAGCAATGGTGAGCTCATTGATGGCCTCTTACTCTCTGCCTTTCCTACGTTTTGTGGGTTCAAAGTGGAGTGCCATGATGGAATATATGCGTCAAGGGAGTCTACATTTTTTAATGATATGTCTGTCGCCATAATCCTAATAAAATTTTACTTTTCTCGACTTCCGAGTTGTTTACAACAATTGAAATCATGGTATTGTTGACCGTGGTTTGTATAGGAATTTGTATAATATCATGTCAAGTACACAGGAAAATGGGAGTATTTTTTCAACTTTCATATACTTTCCCAAAGAATATCTTTGCAAATAATTTTGTAACAAAATTTGGTTTGAAGACTTCATTTTAATTTGTATCCAAATTTGGTTTATATATTCAATTTCACTAAAATTTATTTAATTTTATTCAAATTTGGATGGGATAAAGATATGTTCAATGCTTTTTTGAAAATTGACCCCTCTTCACATTATAGGTTTTGTTGATCTGGTGGTAAGGGAGACAACATCAGGGTCGAGATGATTGCTTTATGGGGTGCCTTACAACGTGCCTTATGGTGGGCATTGAGGGGATTTCAATCTTTGGGGATTCCCTTACTTTGATTCAATGGATTTCGAGTCATTCCGCCCTTGGGGTCTCCTCCCTCTGCAATTGGATGATCCATATTAGGGATCTAAAGGCAACCTTTTCTGACATCTCCTTCCAGCATATCTTCGGTGAACAAAATCTCGTTGCTGACGCCCTCTCCAAGCAGGGCTTGTCTCTTTCTTCTGGTTTTTTCCATTTTGAGTACTTTGTTGCTGGTTCGTTATGTGGGCAGGGATTTTTCTAATTTCCATAGGTGGTTTTTGGCAGGTTTTTCCTATCTCTCCTAGGCCTGTTGTATGGTTCTATGTCTATCTTTGTTTTCCTTTCTATTTTTGATGTCATCTAAGTATGCTTATTGCCATGCTTTCTGAGGGCTACTCTGTTTTGTTTTCAGGATGGATTTTGGTCTTCAAGGCTCATTATTGAGTTGCACTGATGAACTATATTTGATCCAAACAAATGTAAAACTCTTCCTCATTTTTAATAAAAAATGATTCTATTTTTTTCCTCGAAAAAAAATTGAAGTGTGTAAATTTAATTTGCACTTGCCTTTATGATAATTTGTTTTTATCATTTCATTGAAATTTCGATGTTGGAGTGTGTAAACTTAGTAAATAATGCTGGAGTGTATAAACTTATTAAATTTGTCCTCTTGATTTAAGATTCCTTTTATATTTAGGAGATTACTTTTATCTTTTATTATGAAACAACCTTTTTTATTGGTAAGATAAATTTTTAATAAAGATATTTTAAATGAAACTACCCTCACCTTAATATTTATATATACAATTTTCAATATATAATAAATAAAAAATACTTTAGTATTTAGTATTTATAATTTATAAAGTGACAATTTATAATTTAGTATATATATGTGGGGCATTAATAAATTTTAAATCTCTATATTAATATGACAATCATAAAAATTAAATCCATGTTAATAGATTATATGAGCAGAAAAAATGAAATTCTATATGTCATAGACAATTTAATTTAAGAATTTTAGGTAAAACCTCTATAACTATTGGGCCTAAAATAATTATGCACAACATTTTGACAAAAAAGTATTAGATAATAGTAAAAAAAAAAGAAATTTGTAGACAAGTATACATAAATCTTCACAATAAATCAAATAAATTATAGATTGCAAATTAAGTTGTTAGAAATGTTATAAGACTTATGATATTAAGTATGTATTATAATAAAGATAAGAGTTCTGATGTTAACTATATATCATAATAAAGTTGTTTTAAATTTTTTTGTGGTATGTTGTGTTATTTTGTTATTTAAAATTTGTTTT
>APFE030817497.1:67531-90018 GCA_000404065.3 Pinus taeda | reverse complement strand
CTCCATGGCGGCCTGGATTGATGTCTTCTCCATGGCGATTGTAGCAGGATTGATGTGTTCTCCTATGAGAACAAGATTGATTAGTTCTCCTGTCGAGGCATCCTACCCATGCAGTCTGGGACTCATGGGAAGTACCTCTCATCTGATCAATGAGCAGGGAAATGAATCTAGGGACCATAGTAGTACCGATGGACGCATCATTGTATCTACTGTACTTCCTACGCTAGGATGACCTCCATTGATCTGGGATAAATGATACTGGTCTAGGACTAGTGGTAGGAGTGGTACATTCTATGACACTGATTTCAGGTTGGTTGAGACTGGTCTGGGACCAGTGGTACGCATTCTGAGACTGACTTTGAGTCAATGGAGGATGTTACTGGTCTAGGACAAGTGGTAGGAGTTGTACATACTATGACGTTGACTTCGGGTCGGTTGACACTGGTCTGGGACCAATGGTACATACTCTGAGACTGACTTTGAGTCAGTATGATACATCCTCGATCATTTCTTCTTCTTCATAATTCAGACAAAAGCAGAGCAGAACAGAACAATGCAAGAGCAGAGTAGAACAGAGTAGAACAATATAGATCAGTACAAGGCAGTACAAGACAAAGCAGAACAGGCAGAATAGAGCAGAGCAGAGTAAGGGTCAGGCTGTACAGGGCAGTGCATTTGATGGATGAATAGTAACGACTAATGGACAAATTGCAGATGAAGTTCTCCCTCATTGAGAGGGAGTGTTAAAATTGGCATCTAGGGCCAAACTTCATGTGGGTCATCTTATTCATGGCTGATAATATTTTTATTAGATTCCTCTTGTGGAGAGGTGTAAGATTGATATAAAGATCATCCGATTCCGATAAGAATTCATGGAGATATGAATTTATTTTGATTATGGAATTATTATCAAGCCAACCTACAACTCATGTAGGCTCAGAAGCCCAACAGTCGCATCTATTCAAATATCATCATTTGTGTATAAATACAAGAGGACTTTTCCTCATTTGCGCTCACTCATCTCATCACCTCTCTCTCTCTCTACTGCGCAGAAAAGAGTCTCTTCTCTACTGCGCAGAAAAAAGGTCTCTCTCTCACACATGTGAAGCCGGACGCTGCTGAAACTAAAGCTGCGACTGCAGAAGTAAAGTTTGACCTGTGTGGACCAAAAGATCTCCTAATCTGAACTGCGCTATAGGTTCATCTGAACCTCCTTTGAAAGCCGCAACTTTTGGTGGTGGAATCAAGTCAATCCGACGGACAGTTTGCAAGATATCGACTGCCCTAGTTTGAAAGAAGCTGCTAAAGCTGCAACTGCAGAAGTAAAGTTTGACCTACGTGGACCAGAAGATCTCCTCATCTGAACCATGTTGTAGGTTCATCTGAACCTCCTCTGGAAGCTGCAATTTTTGGTGGTGGAATCAAGCCGATCTGACAATCGGTTTGTGAGATATCACCTGCCCTAGTTTGACGATGAAGCCGCTAATGCTGATGTTGCTGATCTAGGGTTTGCTACTACTGATATAAACTAGATTTATTGTACTATTTCTCTCTGCTGAATTATTGAGGATAAAAGAATATTTGATCAAAGGGTTTCCCCACACATTGTGGGGTTTGTCCCTAGCTAGCCGCCACATCTTGTGTCTCTTGTCTTGGCTTGTTTTCTGTCGATCATTTAATGTTCTATCTGCACTTTACTTTATGTACATGTGATTGATAATCTGTGGAATATAATAAGAAAAAGAAGTAAACGATTACAAGCATAGAACATACCATAACTTAACTCGATAGTTTCTGTTATGCCCGGCAGTTCCAACCTTTGCCCTCTGCGTCAGCTTTCCCAACTGTTCCGGCAATTCCGACTTCTGCCCTCTGCGTCAGCTTTCCCAACTGTTTTGACAGTTCCAACTTCGCCAACAGTTATGGATTCTGCGTGACAGGCAGCTTTTCTACTTCAGCTCTCCCGGCTATTACGCTTCCTTTTTGCAAGCTCTCTCTGCCTCTCTGTTCTATATTTTTTGGAAAGTTCTCCCAGATTCTCTCTGCCTCTCAGCTACAAGATCTCCCCAATCGATTTTCCACCTGAGAAATTCTCACCTCAGAAGATCGGTTTCCTCAATCTCTCTGTGTGTGTTTCCAAATGAACCCCAAGCCTCCATTTTATACTTTTCCTGTTGAGTCTTCAACAGCCGAGATTAAGTCTCTAATCAACGGCAGATTAAAACGTGACTTGATCTGCCTTCTAAATCATTCTCACCCATATTTTGATTAATATCTATTAATATTTTAATTTCCCTAACTTTAGACTTAGGAACTCCATTAAAAATATTAATTATTTTAATAAAATACAATCCGGGTGGAATTTCACCAAATAGTTTCTGGTTTCTTTAGAACTTATGCGCCTTAGCCTCTCCACCAATTTTCAAGGTTACAGCACTTCCAATGCTACCAAAAACTAACAAACTCTCCATGAAGTTGCCCTACTAAGTAGTCCATCATGCACAAAGATACAGCCAAATCCATGTAAAGAAGAAATCTCTTCTGCATGTGCTCTTGGTGATATACTCCTGCTAACCAACTTGCCATGTTGATGAAGTTCCACATGCCATCAATGAGTCTACGAATCCCAACAGAAAATCTGAGTGACCCGCCCTATAACAGCCAGCTCATCCCTAAAGGTCGTTGAGTTGTCTAATACTGCAATACATGTGTCCCATCCTCATCTCAAAAAGGTGCCACCATGTTGTCGCTATGCCACTCTAACTCGAATAGGTTTCCCATCGTGTGCACACTGTAGCCTCATCCCCTGAAACCTGGAGGCGAAATATCAACGAAGGACAAGCTCTTCTTGTCGAGTTGTCTCTATGATGTCAATATGTACCCACCCGTCGCTAGTCTCGATCCTAGGTTGCACTTGAAGAAGCTTTCCTTGCCAAACAATGGAGGCCTTAGTGATCCCCCATGTGTCAACCCCAAAGTGACCTAGATCACCCTCTATTATGGTCTTGCTCCTCACGAGATGGAGTGGCCTATCTACCAACTAAATCCCTAGATCCCCTAGCCAGATTTGTTGTGACATAGCTGTAACAACTATTGGTATCCGTTTGTTCCTTGTCCCTAGTCCCTGCATGTAACCGACATATAGGCCCCATATATCATGAACTAATCTGATACATGCTAAACTTACCTGTGCCTGCCACTGCATAGTACCGATGACTATGGAAAGCCACATATGCCAAGTAACTACCCCCTGAAGGCAGCCAATAGATGAGTATATGATACTCGCAATCGACTCAATTTATGCGGACCCATGTTGCTCTTGCCAACCATCACCACTGAGTCTACCATCCGCCCTCTCGATAATGTGACAATACAATGTCTAGAGGGCAGACACATACTGGAAAGTTGCCTCAGCCATACACAGTAACCTCTACTCATGCATGGTCCTGACATGCCCTGTGGAAAGAGTGACGCATGTCTCCCTCATGACCAACACCCCAAGCATAGGCTCACTTATGAATGATATGCCACCCCTGCAGATGATCACCCCATCACCCAACTTGTGGTTGTCAACTCATGCACCGACCCAATGCCACCGCTAAGAAGTCTCCTCATGCATGGTCCTGACATGCCCTGTGGAAAGAGTGACACATGTCTCCCTCGTGACCAGCACCCCAAGCGTAGGCTCACTTATGAACGATATGCCACCCCTGCAGATGATCACCCCATCACTGAACCTGTGGTTGTCAACTCATGCACCGACCCAATGCCACCGCTAAGAAGTCTCTCACCTAGTGCGTTGTGTGTCATCCCAATATCTCGGGTGAGCTCCCTGTCCCTCCATGCTCGCACCTAGAGTGTCAGAGGACAATAGCCAAATCGTATGTACTTGTAAGTGATGTATAAGAGGGACAGGCGTGTGAGTCCCAATGGATACCATCGAGCATCGCTCATCTGTGTTCCCGTCGATCTTGGGTGAATTACACCCAAAGGTATACCTAGTGTCTCCGTCCATAAGCCTCCTTGGAGACAACCCTCCAAGACCTCATTGTGCAACATCATATGCCCCTGCATCCCACTGAGTATCCCTGTACTTCTCAACCTGGCACTGTACCCTACAACCTATCCATGTATATGACTAGATACCCAGTGCTACTATTGCACTGTCTTGTATCTTGCCTGTGTCACTGTACTTGCCACACCCCATGTGTACTCGATGCAATGTGATTCTCTCAATACAAACCAACGTGCTACATCAAACAACCATGCATCTCCATGCTCCTCTACGGGTCATTGTTCATCATTGCATGCATCTATACAACATTGGATGTTAGGGTCTAAAAATGGGTTTGTATGCATCAAGTCGCATCCCTCTGCATAACACTGGACTTTGCAGCATATCCATGTGCATCGTTGGGTACCACTGCCTACTCTCCTACCACCCTATATCATTTGCCATCCGACATGTGCTAACGCATCCACCACTCTGCTAGTACGCCCTCCATGATGTGGGCTACATCTCCCCATCCGCCCTGAAAGACTTGAGCGGCCTGACTCCTGACATGCCAATGGGTATGACACTACTATGCCTATCCTCAGTAGGTTCGATGTCCAATATACCAATGAGAGAGCATCGTCTCCATGTAATGTCCTGTATGGTGGCATGTCGATGCCACCTCCTCCTACCAGCTCCTGCCAAAGTAGGCTAATCACCCTATGACTCTACGCACAGTCAATATGCCAAGACAACTCATCAAATATGTTTGCTCCCCTATCAACCCATTTTGTCACTAGTGTTGTCCAGGGCTTTGATGGAGATCTGAAAATGTATGTGCACCCAAATGTTGGATCCATCACGCAACTACTACCATCACCTACCGGCTCTATGATGTGATGGGAAATCCCACTTGGATCCCAACAACAGTCCGGCCCTCGAGTCCCTCTGGTAATCCATGGTCTCTGTTGAAATGTGGCCATGGATGTATCCAACCGCCTAGCTTGCTCCATCGGGTACTAGCTTAGTACCTCTCGCCATCCAATCCCAAAGGAGGGATTGAATGTACAATCCCCTGTGAAAGGAACAAGCCCTCCAAGTTGATATGGTATCATACTCAGCTCATGTTTCTCAGTCATGTTAACCTGGCCATCCCCTCAGGTATGTCTAGACAACTACTTCCCTCAATCGAGTGCGTAAGGGTGGGCTAATAATATTGTAGATCCCATCAATGTGCCTCTGAAACAAACTGTATTGAAATCCCAACGTGTGGTCTCTATGATGCCCCTCATCAATGGCTAGCCCAAAGGATGGTTGCACATCATCCTCCATCATGGACTCAACATGAGCCTCCAACTACTCCTCCATAGACAACCCAACACGAAAGACATGCTCGCCAGTCAACTGCAGGTGACTAGTGTCGGGTAAATCTAGCATAGATCTAGATGCCTTTGTACCTATCGACTCCTCATCAACAGTAGAGATCCCTCCATCTCCATTTTGTAGTGACTCATCCCAAAGAATAGAGCCACTACACACCCATGACTATGTTGGTGTACAGAACATTGACCATAAAGAAGTGATCAGTGATAGAGTAATTCCCCATAGTCACTGTCAAACTAGGGAAATGCCTAGTGCATTGCATAGTCCTGTCTCCCGGCACTGGGACTGAAAACCCCTCAAAGCTCTCAATTTGTATAACTCTCTGCGCCACCATTTCTGCATCAATAAAGCTGTGGGTTGCCCCACTGTCCATCAAGACTGCTACATGTTGTCCCTGCATCATGCCCCTGATCTTTAGAGTGAGATACTTGGGGACTCCCCTCAGTGACGTGATGACCCCTCTAGTGGGTTTGAAGAGGTCTCCATCAAGTTGGGGTGGTGCTCCTCCTCCCCCACTACCTTGAATGGGTTGCATCTCACCACCTCCTACATCATCCTCCTTTACACCATGCTCTGATTCACTGTCAGAAAACACCTCTATATAATGGGCCTTGCCACTGGTACACTTATGCCCAAGTGCCAATGGCTCCTTGCAAGTGAAGCACAACTTCCTTGTGTGAAGGTCTCTCCTGGTCTCATCATCTAGATACCCACGCCCCTGAACATATCTCTGTGGTGGGGGTCTAGCGTCACGAACCCTTTGTGGGAAAGGAGCTCATGGTGGAATTGGTGCCCTAGTTTTGGGAATTGCCTCCTGCAGAGTAGCGGGTAGCGGGTATGCTTGCCGTCACTAGCCTATGCAAGGGCTCAACCAAACACACCACAAAGGTGGAGACCCTCCTGGCATCTGACAAATTCAGCACCATCACAAACACCCTCAAGAACTCTGTTATGTAATGCTTAGGGTTGCATGTTTACTTGAGCTTAGTCAACTCTTGGAAATGTGCCTCTGGATCCCTCTTCTCAAAATGCTGCACAACCCTCAGTGTGAAGTCCTCATAGGAAGTCACAATAGCAGGCCCTAGCATGGTCAACCCATGGAACTACCAACCGTGTGCCTCCCCCTCCAAGTGCAAGGTAGCCATTTTTGTAGCTTCCACCTCAATCATCCAGCTAAGCTGTAAATACTTATCGATCTTCTCCACCCATGCCCTAATCGTGCACTTGGATAAACCATCGAATATGGGGAGATACATCCTCCCAATGGTACACTGCAACTCAAAGTTTTGTGTGTCTAAACCTCCTACACCCTTTACCTTGTCATTATGCTTGAGCTATCAATAAACCCGGAAACTCAGTGCAGCACGAAATTCCTCCCCTATTGATTGCTACTCCTGGAACTACTCTCCCATGGGCATCTCGTCCTACCGAACCTGCTTACCAGCTCCTGAAGGTAAGAACGTGGGCAATGTGGTTTTGGTTAGCCCACTGAAAGTGTGTTGGTGAGTCAAAGGGGAATGGTGATCGTATTGTTGGGAAGCCCCTGAAGTCTCCACAAACACGAAAACCCTATGGACAATCTTGTCACAGTTCTATTGCTTAAGCTCCTTCAGTATTTCTTTCTGCCCCTTTACTAGGTCATTCAAAGCATTCAAGAGGCTATTTAACGATGCCTCCTCTTTGCTTGCTAGTTCCCCCATGTTTGCTTCCAATACCTTCTGTTATGGGGTTCTCAGTATCAGGTCTGATCTCCAATTCCCTCTCCCAACTCCTGTATCTATGCCTCCTGTAGGTAATGTTTTTCTTCTCTTCTATGGGCATAGAAGATTTCCCCCTCGGCTAAGCCAAGATCGATGCTCTGATACCACTGTAATATTCCTACTAGGAATTAACAGTGATAGTCAAAACAAAAATGCCATATGCAACACAAAAATTCAACAACCAATTAGACAACTAGAAATTTAACCAAAAATTACGCTAAGTTGAGCCATTTTATTAATATATCAACGAAAGTACAAAGATGTATGGAGTAGGTGCACCTGGGCTTGCAAAAGCAAGCTAGACAAGTGCTAGGTGATAAAATGTGTTGCTTGGATGATAGGAAGTACTGCTCCTTCAACCCCTGCACTGGCTTAGAAATTCTGTTGTTGTTGGCTAGAAAGGAATTGGAGTTTGACCCCTCTAGAGTTCTCAGAAAATTCTGTGAAATTAACCTTGAGCTCTCCTCACCAAACCCACAAAGACCCAGAAAGGTTTTGGCCTCATTCCGACCTCCTAGAAATACCCCCAAATAGAGTGAGTTCCTCCACCAATTGGGTATTCACACCGCTATGAGTCTGCTTTCCAAATGACCACCAAAATGCTAAGAAAATCCCCAAATAATTCTCCTTATGACCCCTAGCAAACTCAATGTCAAACTTAGGTCAAGCCTCCCACAACAAGTGCACTCCTTAGGTGATTGCGCAGGCCTCATCAAGCCACCTTTGTGCATGCTCGGAAAGAAGAAATTCTGCCAGAAGAATGCCCACCCAAACATCCCACTAAACCACGGCAAAAATTCTACTAAATGCCAAGGAAATGTGTCCCTAAAACCGTAGAACCAGCTCTATCTTGAAACTCTTTCTCCAGAACAATGTGTGGTCCCTTTCTATGCCTAATCTACTCTAAAGATAGATCGAATCTCCCTATAGAATCTCCCAGAATAGCTCTTCAAATGTAGCAAAGGCTTTCCTAGGGTGGCACTCAAATTCCACTGAAGGAGTTGAGATCTCCCCTCGAAAATCTCGTGTGTTGAACAACGCTTCATAATGTTGGCTCAACAACTCAAGCATACAAGAGATTTTGTTTGTCAAATGATCAAAAGCCCCAAAATGATGCATGCTCCTATTTATCATTGAGCTCCATGTCCTCCATGTGGACCCCGTGCATCAACCTCCCTCTTGTCTCTCTCCCTCCAAAAGTGTGAATTGCTCTAAGGGGTGTGTATTCCCCTTGGGGTGGCCCTCACCATCCACTAGGAATTCGATTTGCCTCCTTTCTCCTATGTTGGGGCCTCCCTTACCCAAAAATCTGCAAGTGGGGTCCTCCTAACCACTTTTCCTAAGTCCTTCCTAGCAAAACTTCAAAATTGTGTAAAATTGTGACTACTTAGTAAAACTACTAAGTAGGAACATCACATCCTATGGCATTAAGTATTCTACTTCACAATGAGGATTTACATTTGGAGTAACCTTGTTCGCACCTTACACATGTGAAGTGATTAGAAGCTAGTTTAGCTTGGTCAAAGGAGTTCCAATTGCACATGTGTTGAGGAGATATCAAGATTTTGATGTGGAAACATTTGCACAAATACTAAGGGCACATCTTCTATGTTTGCATCTTCATGGCTGACTTGGTCAAAGGTAATTGAGACAAAACAATTACCAAGTGCACACTCTCTCCTCAAAGACACATGCATGCATAAAATTGTATTGTGATGGTGGACCCAAGGGACTCCTTTCTAGGACACACTTGGGGAAGGAATATTTCACTGCTTCAACCCAAGTCAATGTGGATAGAAAGGCTCAAATACCAAGAGTTCATTTGTTCAAAGTGTATTTAATATTGTTTATATTTTAAATTTCCCTTCTTCATTCATCAATCATTTTATAATCATTAATGAAGTGGTTATTTTTGGAGTGTGTCGTCATCATGTGGCTTGTACACTTGACATTCATGCACATACTTTGGAGAGCACTCTACCTCTTTGACTTAGCTTTTCCATTATTTAATTGAGGTGGCTATCTCTTGGACAAAGCCTTACATAAGAGGGAGACAAATAGCACCTGGATCACTCTTTACCTGGGTTAGAAGATTGAGGAAGATAACATGTGGCATCATATTCATTTAGAATATTGTATCTATTATTTCCTATGGGCCTTTTGTCCTAATTTGCCCACTTAGGTTGTTATTGTAAATATTTTTACTATTTTCCGTGGAGAACCACAAGGAAAACAATATTTTATTGTAGAGGAGAGTTGAGGCAAAAACCTATACAAGGGTTTTCTCTCTTCATTTGTGTAATATTCTTAACGAAAATATTAAGTGAATAACAGAAACATGCACTATAATAAGAACTAGGAAATTCAACACATACATAGGAAATCACAACACGAGGAAATGCACCAAAACTCTAAGCCATTTTTATTTATTTCCAAGCAAATAGAGTACAAATGAGTATGAAAGAAGAACCCAGGCTTGCTACAACAAGCAAATCCAAACCCAGGCGATGATCAAGTTGTCCAAATGTCAAATGAGCTCCCCACCATGATTTTGCGCTAGCCCAGAAAATTATTACCACTACTATTGTAGGTGAACTTAGATTTTGGCCCTCAAATCTTTTCCAAAAATTCTGCAAACTAAATGTAGGCTCTCCACACCAACTCCAACAAAACCCAAAAATATCTCATAGACCCAAGTGGTGGAAATGGTACTAGGGTAAATTGCGCCCTCCAATAACTTATGTTGCTAACTGTTGAATGGAACTAGGAATTTTGCCCTTAGAAGTGCTCAGACAATTCTATAAAAATTAATTCTAGCCTCCTCTTACCAAACCCACAAAAACCCAGAAAGGGTTATGGCTAAATCCACCAACCCCTGGTGACCCCCAACAAGTGTAAATTGCTTGATTAGGCTAGAAAACTCCCTACAGTTTACATACTACTGAATTTGGCGCAAATCTCCCACCAAGAAATCCTCCCTAACTCCTGCAAATTTCTCCCCTCAATCACCAAGCAGATCCCAGCTCGAATGCTCCCCCAATTTTGAATCTCTGCAAGTGCACAGAAGCTGCCAGTAAACCCCTGCACAGGTCCTAGAATAGATAAAATCGGTCCTCCATTCTCAGCCTTGTGAATGCCCCAGGAAAAACTCGTCCTCCCTATGGATAATTCTCTGGTCAAAACTCCACTGTTGCTAGCTTCTCTCAGCCGCTTCCAATTTCCTTCTACGCCCTAACAAAAAAATGCTCTAGCTAGAAATGGTATGCAATGTAGCTCCTAGAGAAGCCCTGAGATGGACTCCTTCTTACTCCCCTGGGGTGACACTCGAAGTTCACCAAAGGTAGAGGTGGAATTCTGCTTGGAATTCCTAGTGGTAAACAACACTTTTCTTCTTGTGCTAAACAAACCCAAGAAAGATGAAAGGTGAAATGTAATGGTCAAAAGATCATTAGCAAATGAGTCCATCTCCTTTTATAATTTCTCCCCATCCTTCAAGACTCCTTTTTTAATTATTATTTTATTGGTGGGGGCCATTTTCCACTAAGTGACTTTTTCCTCCATTTTAATAAAATAATAATTTGTCGCCAATCTCCAATAAAATAATACTTGCTACCTTTCTCCAACATAATATTTGCCCCTTTACCTAATATCACCAAAATTAGGCAAAATTCCCATGCTCACAAAATTGGGGATATTACAGTTCTCTCCACCAAAAATTGTTTTTCCTTAAGCAATGTCGGAACAAGCGCCTCCATACCTACTAATCACCACTATCATTACCAATGTTACCAAGGTCCCAAATGTGCCACTGATTCAACCCCGATCTCTGCACTGTCTGATGATGAAGGAATCTCTCAATACCAAGATCCCAAGGCATACTGATCCATGTGAAGCACCCCTTGCTCCACTCACTGTCCAACCAGGTATAAGCTCCAGAAGCCCTCTGCATATTATCAATAAGTAGAGCATCATGATAATGTAGACCTCTGTCCAACTCTCCATGAAGCTGCCCTACCGAGTAGTCCATCATGAACACCAAGAGTAAATTCTTGAAGATACAGACAAATCCATGTGGAGACGAAATCTCCCCTGCATGTGCTCCTACTGATATCCTCGTGCTGACCAACCTGCCATGTTGATGAAGTCCCCCACGCCATCAACGAGTAACTGAAGCCCAATGGAAAATCTTAGTGATCTCCCCCTATAGAAGCCAACTCATCCCTAAAAGTCAATGAGTTGTCTAATACTGCAATGCCTAGGTCCCATCCTCGTTAAAAAGGCACCACCATGTTGTTGCTATACCACTCTAACTCGAGTAGGCTTCCCATTGTGTGCACACTGCAGCCTCCTCCCTTGAAACCTGGCAGCGAAATATCGATGAAGGCCAAGCTCTTCTTGCTGAGGTGTCTTTATGATGTCAATATCTACCCACCTATCTCTAGTCTCAATCCTGGGCTGCAACTAAAGAAGCTTGCCTCGCCAAGCAATGGAGGCCTTAGTGATCCCCCATGTGTTAACCCCAAAGTGACCTAGATCACCCTCTGCTATGGTCTTGCTCCTCATGAGATGGAGTGGCCTATCAACCAGCTAAATCCCTAGATCCCCTAGCTAGACCTACTGCGGCATAGTTGTAACAACTGTTGGAATCCGTTTGTTCCTTGTCCCTAGTCCTGCATGCAACCGACATATAGGCCCCATATAGAATGAACTAATCTGATGCATGCTAAACTGCCCTATGTCTGCCATTTCTTAGTACCGATGACTGCGGGCAACCACATGTGCCAAATAACTACCCCCTAAATCCAACTAATAGATGAGTATCTGATACTCACAATCAACTTAGTTTATGCTGACTCGTCCTGCTCCTGCCAACCATCACCACTGAGTCTGCGATCCGCCCTCTCGATAATGTGCCAATACAATGTCTAGAGGCCTTACACATACTGGAAAGTTGCCTCAACCATACACAGTATCCTCTACTCATGCATGGTCCTAACATGCCCTGTGGAAAGAGTGACACATGTCTCCCTCATGACCATCTCCACAAGCGTCAGCTCACTTATGAACGATATGCCACCCTTGCAGATGATCACCTCATCCCCCAACCTGTGGTTGTCAACTCGTGCACCGACCCAATGCCAACACTGAGAAGTCTCTCACCTAGTGCGTTGAGTGTCATTCCAATAGCTCGAGTGAGCTCCCCGTCCCTCGCTACTCGCGCCTAGAGTGTCAAAGGACAATAGCCAAATCATTTGTGCTTGTAAGTGATGTATAAGAGGGACAGACGTGTGAGTCCCCATCGATACCATCGAGTATCGCTCATTTGCGTCCCCGTCGATCTTGGGTGAACTACACCTAGTGTCTCCGTCCTTAAGTCTCCTTGGAGGCAACCCTCCAAGACCTCGTTGTGCAACACCAGATGCCCCTGCATCCCACAAAGTATCCCTGTACTTCTCAACCTGGCAATGTACCCTGCATCCTATGCATGTACACCACTGGATGCCCTGTGCTACTACTGTATCGTCTTTTCTCTTGCCTGTGTCACTATACGTAGCACTCCCCATGTGTACTTGATGCAATGTGAGTCGCGCAATGCAAACCAACATGCTACATCAAACAACCACGCATATCCATGCTCCTCTGCAGGTGATTGCTCATCACTGCATACTTCTATACAACATTGGATGTTAGTGTCTAAAATTGGGTTTGTATGCATCACGTCTCATCCCTCTGCATAACACTGGACTTTGTGGCATATTCCTGTGCACCCCTGGCTACCACTGCCTACTCGCCTACTACCCTGTATCATATGCCATCTTGCATGTGCTAATGCATCCACCACTCCGCTAGTAAGCCCTCCATGATGTGGGCTACATCTCCCCATCTGCACTGAAAGACCTAATCGGCCCGACTCCTCACATGCCAATGAGAATGACACTACTATGCCTATCTTCAGTAGCTTCGAGTCCAATATGCTAATGAGAGAGCATTGTCTCCATGTAATCACCCTATGACTCCACACATAATCAATATGCCAAGAGAACTCATGAAATATGTTTGCTCCCCTGTCAAACCATTTTGTCACTAGTGTTGTCCAGGGCTCTGATGGAGATCTGAAAATGTATGTGTGCCCAAACGTCGGATCCATCACCCAGCTACTACCATCACCTACCGGCTCTATGATGTGATGGGAAATCCCACCTGGATCCCAACAAAAATCTGGCCTACGAGTCCCTCTGGAAATCCATGGCCTCTGTTGAAATGCGGCCATGGATGTATCCAACGGCCTAGCCTGCTCCATCGGGTACCATCTTAGTACCTCTCGCCATCCAATCCCAAAGGAGGGATCGAATGTACAATCCCCTGTGAAAGGAACAAGCCCTCCAAGCTGATGTGGTTTCATACTCAGCTCATGTCGCTCAAGCCTGTCAACCTAGCCATCCCCTCAAGTATGTGTAAACAACTCTGCCTCCCTCAATCCAGTGTGTAAGGGTGGGCTAATAGTGTTGTAGATCTTGTCAATGTGCCTCTGAGATGAACTATGTTGAAATCCCAACGTGTTGTCGCTATGCTGCCCCTCATCAATGTCTAGCCCAAAGGATGGCTGCACATCCTCCTCCATCATGTACTCAACATGAGCCTCCAACTGCTCGTCCATAGACAACCCAACATGCAAGACATGCTCGCCAGTCAACTGCAGGTGATTGTCGTCCTATAAATCTAGCACAGATCTAGATGCCTTTGTACCTATCGGCTCCTCATCAACGGTGGAGATGTCTCCCAACACCTCATCAACCTGTGGTGTGCTGCTATCACCTGAGTACTCGGTCACAACTCCGAATATCTCATTAATGGATACCTCAACAACAGATGGAATCTCATCAACGGGTGTATGCTCAACTGTCTCCTTGCCAACCATTGCCCCTTCAACTACTCCTTCATATGTTGCCTTAATCCTCCTCAGCATCCCTGCATAATTCCATTGCATTCCCACTAATTTGTGCATGCCTCTTAGTTCACAGAACGCCCAAAAAGAGAGGGACGCCTGAATGCCATGTCCTAATGATTGGTATGCCCTCGACTTTGTTGTCAATATCTCAACATCAGTTGTAATCATTGTAATCATGTCTTGCCATCTTGATGCATTATCCATAACTTTGGGCATGGTGGTTTTGTTGTATAGTTGAGAATGGTCATGATTCCAAATTGTGGTATGAATTAGATGCTTCCCCACATCAATCGCCATTTGTTGCATCCTAATCACCTCATTCAAGATTACTGCCATGTTGTTTTATTTTAACCTTTCTTTAAATCCCATGATTTCTTAGTTTTTTTTTGTTATTCTTGTCTTGTCATAGAATGAAGGGTTTCCCACAGGGTGAGCCAATATTATGGCTCTGATACCATTGTAATATTCCTAACAGAGACATGCACTATAACAACTAGGAAATTCAACACATATGCAAGGGATCACAACACAAGGGGAAATGCACCAAAACTCTGAGCCATTTTATTTATTTCTGAGAAAAAAGAGTACAAATGAGTATGAAAGAGGAACCTTGTCTTTCTACAACAAATAAATCCAAACCCGGGTGATGATCAAGTTGCCCACATGTCAGGGGAGCTCCTCACCATGATTCTGCGCTAGCCCAAAAAATTATTGCCACTGTTGTTGTAGGTGAACTGATATTTTGGCCCTCAAATCTACTCCAAAATTTCTGCAAAATTAAATGTAGGATCTCCACTCCAACTCCAAAAAAACTCAGAAATATCTCAATGACCCAAGTGGTAGAAATGGTCCTGGGGTAAATTACGCTCTCCTCCAACAATTTATGTTGCTAACTATTGAACGAAACTAGGAATTCTTCTCTCAGAAGTGCTCAGAAAATTATATAAAATCAATCCTAGCCTCCTCTCACCAAACCCACAAAAACCCATAAAGGGTTTGGGTTGAATCCACCGACCCCCGGTGACCCCCAACAAGTGTAAATTGCTTGATTAGGCAAGAAAATGCTCTAAAGTTTAGATACTGTTGAATTTGGCCCAAATCTCCCACCAAGAAATCCTCCCCAACTCCTGCAAATTTCTCCCCTCAATCACCAAGCAGATCTCAGCTCGAATGCTCCCCAAATTATGAACCTCTGCAAGTTCATAGAAGCGGCCAATAAACCTATGCGCAGGGCCTGGAATAGATAAATTCAGTCCTCCAAAATGCAGCACTCTCAACCCTGTAAACCCCTAAGGAAAAACTCATCCTCCCTATGGATAAATCTCTGCAAATTATCTGGCCAAAACTCCATTGTCTGCTAGCTTCTCTTAGCCCCTTCAAATTTCCTTTTGTGCCCGAAGAGAAGCACACTCCAGCTAGAAATAGTATCCAATGTAGCTCCTAGAGAAGCCTTGAGATGGACTCCTTCTTACTCCCCTAAGGTGACACTCTAATATCACTGAAGGTAGAGGTGGAATTCCACTTGGAATTCCTGGTGCTAAACAACGCTTTTCTTCTTGTGCTAAACAACCACAAGAGAGATGAAAGGTGAATTGTAATGGTCAAAAGATCATTAGCAAATGAGTCCATCCTCCTTTTATAATTTCTCCCCATGCTTCTAGACTCCTTTTTTAATTATTATTTTGTTGGTGGGGGCCATTTTCCACTAAGTGACTTCTGCCTCCATTTTAATAAAATAATAATTTTCTACCAATCTCCAATAAAATAATACTTGCCACCTTTCTCCAAAATAATATTTTCCCCTTAATATCACCAAAATTAGGCAAAATTCCCGTGCTCAAAAAATTGGGGATATTACAGTCCACCCCACCAAAAATTGCTTGTCCTCAAGCAATGTCGGAACAAGCGCCTCCTCTGCATGCTAATCACCACTGTCATCACCAGTATTACCAGGGTCCCAAATGTGCCACTAATTCAACCCTGATCTCTACACTATCTGATCATGAAGTAATCTTTCAATACCAGAATCCCAAGGCATCCTGATCAATGCGAAGCACCCCTTGTTCCACTCACCGTCCAACCAAGTATAAGCTCCAGAAGCCCTCAGCATACTATCAATAAGTAGAGCATATTGATAATGTAGGACTCTATCCAACACTCCATGAAGTTGCCCTACCAAGTAGTCCACCTCATGCACACCAAGAGTAAACTCCTAAAGAATCCATGTGGGGACGAAGTCTCTCCTGCGTGTACTCCTCTTGATATCCTCCTGCTGACCAACCGGCCATGCTAATGAAGTCCCCCATGCCATCAGCGAGTCACTGAAGCCCAACGGAAAATCTGAGTGATCTCCCCCCATGGAAGCCAGCTCATCCTTAAAGGTCGTTGAGTTGTCTAGTACTACGATGCCCAAGTCCCATGCTCGTCTTAGAAAAGCACCGCCATGTTGTTGCTACGCCACTCTGACTCAAATAGGCTTCCCATCATGTGCACACTGCAGCCTCCTCCCCTGAAACCTGGAGGCGAAATATCAACGAAGGCCAAGCTCATCCTTCAAAGGTGTCTTTATGATGTCAATATCTACCCACCCATCGCTAGTCTCGATCCTGAGCTGCCACTGAAGAAGCCTGCCTCGCCAAAGAATGGAGGCCTCCATGATCCCCCATGTGTCAACCCCAAAGTGAGTTAGATCACACTCTGCTATGGTCCTGCTACTCACAAGATGGAGTGGCATATCAACTAACTAAATCCATGGATCCCCTAGCAAAATCTGTTATGACATAGCTCTAACAACTGATAGAATCTGTTTGTTCCTCATCCCTAGTCCCTGCATGCAACTAACATATAGGCCCCTTATATCATGAACTAATCTTATGCATGCTAAATTGCCTCATGCCTGCTTCTATGTAGTACTGTTTTGGGCAAATTTAGTGTTTCTTCAAATGCCTAACCCTCTAGACCTAGTAGCTAGTCTAGAAACAACAGAAAAAGTAATTTGTCGCTTTTCCTATAGTTAACAGATAAGAGAAAGAAGAACAAAGGTACCAACCTGTAACTTTCGCTCGATCCCTCTCTCCTTTGACCGATTTCGTCACTCCTTTCCATACTTAACTTGCTTGGAAAATACCTGCACACAAGCTGAGACAAAAACCCATCAAACCATACAATAATGACGATCTGTTAACTAAACATATCATAGAATCAAGAATACGATATACATCATATAAACACATGAATGGAAAAAGCTTAAAATTCTTTATTAATAGAAGGAATGATTACAACCCATGTAGATGCATGCTCGATTCAGTGTCATCCTTCCAGCTTCAAACCCTTCTCTCCTCATTAAGCAACAATTCAACATCATTACAATACTCTTACTAATCTCATTCAAACAACATTTCCTTAGCTCAAGAAATTCCAACCTAGACCAGCCTTTGAATGCATGGTCAATTTATAGTTGAATGGAGGAGGTTAAGCCATTAATCGCCGTCATGAATGCTTTGCCAAAATTGGGAAGTGGTTCCATGGAGGAAGGGATAATGGATTAAGGTTCATTCATCCTCTTCCTCATCGAAAAGCAAGCTCAATCCATCTGGAAATTTCCAGAAGCATCCATTGGAGGAGGAATCCAATGGATTCATTTCAAAAATTCGATGAATCTCACTCAGTGCAGGTGAAACAAAGGCCAACTGCGCTGCAGTGCACCCAGACAGTGCAATTCCTGCATTGCAATGCAGCCTGATAAAGGGCCACCTGCATTGATCTCCTTAGGGGCATTTTTTGGATGAATGGTGACATGAAACTCTTGGGAGGCAGGTACGATGTAGGTTAACTTCATTAGGGAATGAAAACAACTGAATTAGGGATTGATGGACCCTAATAATATGAATCTGGAAGTCGGGGTTGATGTGCCCAAATTGACCTGTAACAAGTACCGATGACTGCGAGAAGCCACATATGCCAAATAACTACCCCCTAAAGGCATTCAATAGATGGGTATCTGATACTCGCAATCAAATCAGTGTATGCGGACCTGTCCTACTCTTGCCAACCATCACCACTGAGTTTGCCATCTACCCTCTCGATAATGTGCCAATACAATGTCTAGAGGCCAGACACATACTGGAAAGTTGCCTCAACCATACACGGTATCCTCTTCTCATGCATGGTCCTGACATGCCCTATGGAAAGACTGACACATGTCTCCCTTGTAACTAGCTGCCCAAACATAGGCTCGCTGATGAACGATATGCCACCCCTGCAGATGATCACCTCATCCCCCAACTTGTGGCTATCAACTCGTGCACTGACCCAATGCCATTGTTGAGAAGTCTCTCCCCTAGTTCATTGAGTGTCATCCCAATGTCTCAGGTGAGCTCCATGTCCCCCGCTACTCGTGCCTAGAGTGTCAAAGGACAACAGCCAAATCGCATGTGCCTATAACAGATGTATAAGAGGGACAGGCATGTGCGTCCCAATGGATACCATCGAGTATCACTCATCTATGTCCCTGTCGATCCTAGGTGAACTACACCCAAAGGTATGCTTAGTGTCTTCGTCCATAAGTCTCCTTTGAGGCAACCCTCCAAGACCTCGTTGTGCAGCAACATATGCCTTTGCATCCCACCGAGTATGCCTGTACTTCTCAACCTGGCACTATACCCTGCAACCTATACCTGTACACCATTGGATGCCCCGTGCTACTACTCTACCATCCTGTATCGTCTCATATCCTACCTGTGTCACGGTACCTAGCACTCCCCACGTGTACTTGATGCGATGTGAGTTGCTCAATGCAAACCAACATGCTACATCAAACAACCACATTCCTCTGTAGGCCACTGCTCATCACTACATACATCTATACAACACTGGATGCTAGGGTCTAAAATTGGGCCTGTATGCATCAAGTCACATCCCTTTGCATAACACTGGACTTTGCAACGTATCCTTGTGCACCCTTGGGTACCACTGCCTACTCTCCTACCACCCTGTATCATATGTCATCCCGGATGTGCCAACGCATCCACCACTCTACTAGTAATCCATCCATGATGTGGGCTACATCTCCCCATCTGCCTTGAAAGCCCTGAGCAACCCGAATCCTCACATGCCTCCATGTATTGCCCTATCTGGTGGCAAGTCGATGCCACCTGTCAGGCCAGGAGTAACTCCAGGAAAACTGATTCATTTATTCCATTAGGCAGCTATCTATTATATACATGAATGTGATCGTTCAGTTCATCTTCTTGATGACTGTTCATATTCAATTCTCCCAATCGCTTAGGATTAGGTGTCAACATCCCCCCCTTAATCTGAAGGGATGTTGGTGAGTCCAAGCATCGTTCTGAGTCTTTCAAGCTTTTCTCTTCCAAGCGCTTTGGTGAAGATGTCTGCAATTTGCTCATTTGTGGAACAATGACGGAGATGGATTGTTTTGGCCTCAACATGATGTCGGATCAGATGATATTTAGTATTGATGTGCTTTGTACGATCGTGGAACTTTGGGTTCTTGGCCAACTTTATTGCAGAGGTGTTGTCAATCATGAGTGGAGTTGATTGTACTTGTTTTACCTGCAAATCTTCAAGAATTTTTCTGAGCCACACAATTTCTTTCGTTGCTTCAGCTGCTGCCACGTATTCTGCTTCTGTTGTGGGAATCTACTGGAACTGATTGTTTGCGTGATCTCCAAGATACAGCTCCTGATCCAAGACTCATAGCATATCCTGAAGTAGATACTCCAGTTTCTTTGTCTCCATCGAAGTCTGAATCAGAGTATCCAATCAAGCTAAAGTCGTCCACCTATGTATACTTGATTCCAGGTCTTGAGTTCCCTTCAAGTACCTTAGAACTCTTTTTGCAGCAGACCAATGTCCCTCACAAGGCTTTTGCATAAACCTGGAGAGGATTCCAACAGCAAATGAAATGTCTGGTCTAGTAGTAGTGAGATAGATGAGACTTCCTATAAGCTGTCTGTACTTTGTTGCATCCTCCATCCTTTCCTTCAATAGATGTGAGCTTTAAGTTTTGTTCCTTTGGAGTAGTAAGAGGATTGCACTCTGTCATGCCAAATCTGTTTAACAAATCTCCAATGTATTTCTTTGAGAAAGAAATATTGATTTTGGATGTTGGGTTACTTCAATGCCAAGATAGTAATGAACATAGCCCAAATCAGTCATTTCAAACTTTTTCCTAATTCTTTCTTTATGGATGCAATGTAGCTTTCATTGTTCCCTGTCATTTAAAGATCATCTACATATACCACAAGATATACAACTGTTTTTCCAACTTTCTTGACAAATAAAGTTGCATCATCAAGATCAAAATTATTGAAGTTGAGTTTCAGAAGATGCTCAGTTAGTTTTTCATACCAGGCTCGTGGTGCTTGTTTGAGGCCATACAAGGACTTCACAAGTTTGCATACTTTATGTTCATGTCCTTTCACGGCAAATCCTTCAGGCTGGGACATAAAAACATTTTCTTTTAGATCTCCATTCAAGAAGGCAGTTTTTACATCCATTTGATGGACTTTCCAACCGTTCTGAGCTGCTAGTGCAAAGAGTGTCCGGATGGTGGGCCATTTTGCTGTGGGAGCAAAAGTTTCCTCATAATCGACCCCTTCCTTCTGTTCAAAACCTTTTGCCACAAGCCTAGCTTTGTGCTTGTCAAGTGAGCCATCAGCTTTGTACTTGTTCTTGTAGACCCACTTGCAGCCAATTGGTTTGGTTCCAAATGGAGGATCAACCAGCTTCCAAGTGTCGTTCTTTATGAGGGCATCATACTCCTTTTGCATTGCTTCTTTCCATTCATCATGAGAAGCAGCTTCTTTAAAGGAAGTTGGTTCAAAATCTGTAGACAAGTTCAATTCACAATCATAAGAAACATCCATATCAACAGGTGAATTAGAGTCATCTACATCACCTCCATTTTGTCGGTTTGAATTTCTGGTTCCTGTTTTTTCAATTTCATCAGGATGACCACTTTCAAGTGTCTTTGTCAGCCACTTTGGGGGACCTTTCTGAGATGGTCCAGGCTGCTCTGTTGATTGAGTTGGGAGTGAATCAAGATTGAGTCTCCCAATTCTATCAATTACATCACTTAAAGCATTATCCGTTGTTGGAGTTTGAGACGGGGGAGAATCTTCTTCAGAAGACGATTCCACATGTTGATCTAGTATAGGAATCCCCCCTTCAAGATGTGGAATCTGATTTTCAAATTCTTGAAATGATTTCGTTTTTGAGAATCTATCCAAGCGATCAAGTTGCCGCTCAACACATTGTCAGATTTGCATGATTCAAGAAAAATTACATCTCTAGATATAACAAACTTTTTATTTTCTTCATCATAGAGGCGGTATGCTTTGGAGGTATTTGAATACCCCAAGAAAATACACTTACGACTTCTAACACCAAGTTTGTTTCTATGTACCTTTGGTATCAAAGCATAACAGGTGGAACCAAAAATCCTGAGATGTTTTACCGAAGGAACATGTCCATACCACAATTCATAAGGAGTCTTGTTTCTTATAGCACTAGATGGACATCTATTCTTTAGATATGCAGCACATAGGACAGCATCAACCCAAAACATTATCTTTACATTTTTGAAAAAAAAGCATGGATCGTACCATATTCAAGATTGTTCTATTCATTCTTTCAGCTACACCATTCTGTTGGGGATTATAAAGCACAGTTGTTTGATGTTTAATCCCATGTTGGGCGAAGAGTATTTTGTTCAAATTCATTTTGATGTATATTCTTTTTCCATTATGCAGTGCGATAGACCCAATATAGATTTGTGGGCTGCCATTTTCAAGTCCAGATTTTATGAAAATTCCTTGAAATGTTAGGAAAGCATCAGATTTGTTCTTCAATAAATAACCCAACACATTCTGGTGTAGTCATCAATAAATGTCATGATATATTTATTTCCATTTGCAGAAGGAACAGGCATTGGACCACATAAATCTGAATGAATAAGTTCAAGCTTCCTATGTGCTCTTGAGTGTGAGTCATGAAATCACTGTTTACTATGCTTTCCTAGAATGCAAGCATCACATTGCTTAAATTTTCTAGGAATTGTAGGCAAACCAGCCACACCATTTTTCTTCAATAAACGGAGACTGTCATAGTTTAAATATCCAAGTCTAGCATGCCATAATAAACTTGATGGAAGAGTACCTTCTTCATGATGAGTAATATATGAGAAATGTTGTTTATGAGCAGATGTTTCTTGCAGTTTGAGAAGTCTTTCTTCTTCTATTCCCTTCATGACAAGTGAGTGATTTTCTCACCTCAAGCTTGCCATCAAACATATGAATGGAGTGACCTTGCTGGCGGATGTGGACCAAGGACAGCAAGTTTCTCTTTAGCTGTGGGAGATATAAAACATGATCAAGAA